>BLSH010293706.1:563432-576450 GCA_018402905.1 Glandirana rugosa | reverse complement strand
AGATCAGTGAGCAGAGACGAAGGTATGTACACAGTTCATTGTGTAGGCTCAGACAGCATAATTCCTGAAATGCCACATACAGCAATTACAGTATGTCACATAAGAAGAAGACATTCCTTAAAGTAAATCTGTACTCTATTTTAAATGTTTATAAAATAAAGCCCTAAATCACAGTTACATTTATTAGCAAGGAAGCCTTTTTTTTGGCGTCATGATATAGTGTATTTATTTGTTACCTGGCCTTCCCTAACTAAGATGAAATCACTAATTCCCACAACAACTCAATGAGTAATTAACTATTTCATACTTGACAGTGATTATGACTTTACAAGAGCAGCTGCCTACAAGATTTTTATGTGATTGCAGCGCGGGTAATTCATGGTATTTAATTTATTTGCGGCTAAGAGTCGCTAACTGATTGCTCTTCAGTTGTGAAACCAGCCAAGTCTCAGTCAAGTTAGCTGCCTATGGTAAGTAAGCAAAGTATTTGTTTGATCACCTCTGCCCAGACAGAGGAGGGCAGAGGGCCATACATTTTTACCAGGTACATAGGTGGAGATTTAATAAAGCTTATGCACTCAAAATCTGCTGCAGCTGTGCATGGTAGCCAATCCGCTTCTAACCTCAGCTTGTTCAAATAAGCTTTGGCAATAAAACCTGGAATCTGATTGGTTTCTGTGCAGACGTGCACCAGATTTTGTACTCGACAGCTTTAGTAAATCCCCCCCACAGGTTAGTACCTGCTTTGTGTTTCTGCACCTAGAACATTACAGGTTCTCTGTAAAGTAAATGTGTGGTTATAAAATATTATGATGAACCTTTAAATACCAACAATTTTGAAAGATGGAGCATAAACCTCTTCCTAGAGTCCACTAAAACCCAAAGTTGCCACCTACGTTGGCAATTTAATGTCCCCCCTCCCCCCAAAAAAGTGCAATACAATTCAGATGCCTCTGTGACCTAAAGAGAGGAGCCCACTTTGCACTGTATGTAGAAAGAAGTAAGCTTTTGCATACATAATCCCTGCGTTCAGGGGTCATGCTAGATTTTGCAAAACATGAGAACATTAACTTTAAAACCTATTTTCTCTTTCGTTCGTTGACAGGCACAGCGACTCATTGGACTAAGTGGGTTATACTGCCCTCTTCAGGAGTTTACTAGGCAGAACAGGCAGTTCTAACAGCAAAAAGAACAGCAACAGACACAGCCCCTCCTAGGGGGCAGTCCCCACTGGCCGGTAACCCTCCACCCAGCTCTGCTAGCTCATTTTTTTTCTGCCTAGTGCAAGGAGTAGACCTAGGCTCCCTGTTGGGATCTGTGGTACCTCTCTGGGTCCACTTCGGCTGTCCTGGAGGACAGCCTCACAGATGAAGACTACTATCAAGCAGCCGTGCTGGGTGACAGGCTGGCCCTTGGATCCAGGTAGTCTCCCCAGCCGGCCATAACGCGCTGGACCTGTAGCTTCGTGCTGGTCGACCGCGATAGACCCCGATCCGGACGGGGTGGCCTTGCGGGTTAAATGCCTCGCTGCCACACACAGTGCGCCCAGGGCCGACAGCTCCCTCCGGCTTGCCTGTAGCGCAGACGCTGTCTCGGATGGGATCCCCCGCACCGCCCGACTAGATGGGGCAAGTACGTGCCCGCCCCCCCTCGGGCTCCGGGACGGGGAGCTGGCGGGTCCCCCCTTCGGGGTGTCAGGGTAGTGGGTGGTCTTCTGCCCCCTCCCCCACCCCTCCGGTACCCTGCTATCGCACCCCCCTTCCCCTCCCCGGGGCTTCCAGGGTGTGTGTTTGTATACGGGCCCTAGCTGGTCCCCACTAAGCCCCCCCCCTTTGCCTCTTGCTCGGCGGTCGGTTCGTTCGGCGGCTATGTTGCCGCGTCCGGCCGCCATTTTCTTGTAGCCGGCCACATGGTAAGAGCCTGGGGAGCGTCCGGCAGCCGTTTTGGTGTAGCCGCGGCGCTATTTACATGGTGTTTACCCCCCAGCATGGTGCGGATCTCCCTGGGCAGCAGTGGCTCTGAGCACAGCAGCAGTGGGGAAGCAGGAGGCAGGCGAAGGCAGCGACAGTGGTGGACAGCAGCGGCAGGCAGCTCCTCTCCGGGTTGGGTGGTGAGACCCTTCGGGGTGCCCCTTGTGCTCAGTCTTGCTCAGCTGTGGGGTGGTGCCCGTCCCCTTCGGGTCACATAGACTGGGGCTTGCGGCTAAGGTCTTTCCGTATGTGGACTTTCTGGATAAGTTTGTTTATAAGGATTGGGCTCGGCCTCAGAGCTCCCTCCCCATTCCGAAACGTTTCTCTGTGCGCTATCCTTTTGAGGATAAACTGTTGAAGAAGTGGGTGTCACCTCTGTGGTTGATTCCCCCCCCCCCCCGTGTCCCGCCTGAGTAAGGTGACCACCATCCCTGTGGAGGGCACGACGTCCTTTAAGGACCCGGCTGACAGGAAGGCCGAGGCTTGTGTCAGGTCCCTATTTGTTCTGACGGGTTCGGCCATGCGGCCCGTTGTGGCCTCTGCGCTGGTGTCGCAAATGCTCACTGAGTGGGCGAAGCTGTTACACAGCGAGTTGAGCAAGGCTTAGGTTTCTCCGGAGTGTGTGGATCTTGCTGATCGGATGGTTCATGGGGCTCCGTATCTGTGCAATGCTGCCCTGGACGCGGCCCCCCTGATATCCAAGGCGTCCACGGTCTCTGTGGTGGCCAGGCGGTGGCTTTGGCTGAAGTGCTGCTCAACGGACCAGTCTTCTAAGAAGGCCCTGGCGGACTTGCCTTTCAGGGGGGGTGGCTCTTCGGAGACTCCTTGGATGAGATTATGAAAAATATCACTGGTGGGAAGAGCACCTTTCTCCCGGAGTCAAGGAGGAGTACGGAGTCCCGTTGCTGGCAGGGCCCTTCCTTTCCGGCCCATAGGCTGCCTTTTTGTCCCTTCCGCTCCACGGGCAAGGGTTCACAGCCCGCCAAGGCCCCCGGTGGGTGGACAGAAGTGCCCCTGGCCGCGTTAGTGTTCCAAGCCAGAAGACGAGGTCCCCTCCGCATGAAGGGTTGCCCTCACCCGGCGTTTGGGTGGGGGGACGTCTCCTGGGGTTCACAGACAGGTGGTCCTCCTGCATTTCGGACCGCTGGGTACTCGAGGTGGCCTCCTCAGGGTACAGCATAGAATTTCGTTCCTGCCCCCCAGACAGGTTCTTCGCCTCCAACCTGCAGCTGCCTGCGGGCCCTGTTCGGGGCTGTGCAGGACCTGCTGGGTCAGGGGGTTTCTATTCCGACCTCTTCGTGGTTCCGAAGAAGGATGGGGTCCGTCCCATCCTGGACCTGAAGGACCCCAACCAGTTTCTGCGGGTTCGCAGGTTCCGGATGGAGTCTGTCCGCTCGGTGGTAGCGGCCCTGCACCAGGGCGATTTCCTGGCCTCCTTCGACATCAAAGATGCGTATCTGTGCCCAGCGCTTCCTGTGCTTTGCGGTCGGGGAGGATCACTACCAGTTTGTGCCTCTCCCGTTTGGCCTGGCCTCAGCGCCTTGGGTCTTCACCAAACTGCTGGCCCCGGTTCTGGCCCTGCTGAGGCAGAGGGGCATTGCGGTTGTGGCATATCTGGACGACCTTCTCCTGCGTGCGGAGTCGGCTCCAGTGCTCAGGGACAGTGTGATGATCACCCTGCACAGTCTGCAGGAGTTCGGCTGGGTGATCAACCTCCCGAAGTCGGTTCTGACTCCGTCTCACCACCTGGAGTATCTGGGGCTGATCCTGGATGTGGCCCAGGGTTTCCTTCCGCCAACCAAGCGACAGACGCTTCAGTCGGGGGTTTGGTCCCTGCTGTCCTAGAAATGGGCCTCACTCCGCTTTGGCATGCGGGTCCTGGGCCTCATGGTGGCCTCCTTCGAAGCGGTCCCTTATGCTCAGTACCACACCCGTGTTCTGCAGATTCTCCTGAGATAGGACAGGTCCCCATCTTCCCTGGATCAGGTGATCAGGATGGATCACCAGGTAAGGGCCTCGCTGCTCTGGTGGCTGCGGGCCCCGGCTCTTCGGTCGGGAAAGTCTTTCCTCCCCCTTCATTGGACGGTGATCACGATGGACGCCAGCCCGACTGGCTGGGGCGGAGTCCTGGGGCTGCTCTCAGCCCAGGAACTGTTGTCTCTGGAGGAGTCTCATCTCCCGATCAATGTCCTGGAATTGCGGGCGATCTGGTGCTTCCTCTCCCATTGGATGTCGAAGCTGCAAGGGTGGCCCTGTCTGAATTCAGTCGGATAATGCCACGGCCGTGGCATACGTGAATCACCAGGGTGGAACGAGAAGCTCGGCTGTGGCCTCGGAGGTAGCCCCCATTCTGCGGTGGGCAGAAAGCCACGTTCCGGCAATCTCTGCCGTTCACATAGCGGGCATAGAAAATTGGCAGGCGCATCTCAGTCGTCAGCACCTGGACCAGGGAGAGTGGTCCCTGCACCCGGATGTATTTCATCAGACTTGTCTGAGATGGGGTACTCCGGACAAGGACTTCGCTAGCATCCTGTCTCAATTGGAAGGTGCAGACCTTTGTGAGCAGGACAAGTGCGGACGCTGTGGATGCTCTAGTGGCTCCGTGGGCTCAGTATCGACTCATCTGTGCCTTTCTTCCTCTCAAGCTGCTTCAACGCCTTCTGCGCAGAATAGAAGTGGAGGGCATACCAACCATTCTGCTAACTCCAGATTGGCCAAGTCGTCCTTGGTACGCAGACGTCGTACGAATGGTGGTGGACGACCCCTGGCGACTCCCGCTTCGTGAGGATCTTCTGTCCCAGGGGCCCATCTTGCATCCTGCTTTACCCCCTCTGGCTTTAACGGCCTGGCTATTGAATCCCAGGTGTTGAGGGATCGAGGTGTCTCGGACTCTGTGATTCCCACCATGTTGAAGGCAGGTAAGGCCAGTTTACGTAAGATTTACCACCGCACCTGGAAGGCTTTCCCTTGTTCTTTTTCAGTATCTCGGGTTCTGGTCTTTCTACAGAGGGGTCTCGACCATAAACTGGCATTGAGTACTATCAAGGGTCAGGTTTCTGCTCTGGCGATCTTTTCTCAGTGTCCTTTAGCGATGCATTCTTTGATCCGTACTTTTCATGCAGGGGGTTCGACATGTCGTCCCCCAAGTACGGTTGCCTCTGGCGCAATGGGACCTTAAAGCGGTTGTCTACCCATTGATTTGATAGTGTCAAAAAAGAGTTAATATTCCCAGCATGCCGGAAATGCTAGCTGTCTCCTTGATTGTGCTCTCAACCAAACTAGAAAACGATCCAATGGGTGGTGTCATAATGGATCACATGTGCAGCATCATGGCAGTTGCAGATTAAACAGAGGCTAAAATGTCAGCTTCCTTAGCTGAAAACAATAGGAGAGTATACAACCGCTTTAATTTGGTCCTCTCGGTCCTTCAGAAGCCGCCCTTTGAAAATATCAGGAAAATATCACTGCAATTGCTTTCGCAAAAGGTGGCTTTCCTGGTGGCTATCACATCCATTCGGCGGTTGTCCGAGTTGGCGGCTTTATCTTGTAGGTCTTTGTATCTGGTCCTACACAAGGATAAGGCAGTCTTGCGCCCATCACCTTCTTTTTTTGCCTAAGGTGGTATCATCTTTCTATATCAATGAGGACATTGTTCTTCCTTCGCTATGCCCGCGCCCCTCTCATCCTAAGGAGGTTGCTCTGCACTCCCTGGATGTTGTTCGGGCCTTGCCGGGTGTATCTGGCGACCACGGCCTCCTTTCGGAGGTCGGATGTCCTCTTTGTCGTGGTGGATGGTCCACGCTATGGTTTGGTGTTCTCATCGGCCACTATTTCACGTTGGATTAGACAGACGGTGACCCGAGCGAGCCTATGCTTTTCGGGGTCTGGAGCCTCCTTTCCCGGGCACTGCTCACTCTACCAGTGAGATTAGCACTACCTGGGCTTTCCGACATCAGGCGTCTGTATCTCAAGTGTGCAAGGCGGCTACTTTGGTCCTCTGTGTTTTACAAAGTTGATGTTTTAGCATCCTCGGATGCTACGTTTGGCCGCAAAGTTTTGCAGGCGGCCGTATGAGACACTTTTTCGGTTCCTCACAGATGGTTCGGTTGTGTGTATTTCTGTTGTTGTTCTGTTACCCACCCCTCATTTTTGGCACTGCTTTTGGACGTCCCTCTTAGACCAATGAGTCTGTCAACGAACAAAAGAGAAAACGTGATTTTTTTTGACTTACCGTAAAATCCCTTTCTCTGGGTTTGTTGACAGGGACAGCACCTACTCCTCTTGTTGTTGCACTGCTTGTTACAAACTGAGCTAGCAGAGCTGGGTGGAGAGTTAACTGCCAGTGGGGACTGCCCCCTGGGAGGGGCTGTTTCTGTTGCTGTTCTTTTTGCTCTTAGAACTGCCTAGTAAACTCCTGAAGAGGGCAGTATAACCCACTTAGTCCAATGAGTCACTGTGCCTGTCAACGAACCCAGAGAAAGGGATTTTACGGTAAGTCAAAAAATCCAATTTTTGTAAAAATAGAAAAACAAAGGTATTTAAACACCCTTGATTAACAACAGACTGCTTGGTTTGCTGAATTGCACTCCGGTAGTCGAAAGTACTTAGCAGCCATAGCTGTGAAATATTATTTCTTTACTAAAGTGGTTATAAAGCAGTAACATTTATTTCATTAATTCATTCCTCACCCCCAGACCCCCTCCCTTTTAATGAGCCCTCATTCTCTCCAACACTGTGCACTTCTGCAGCTCTTCTCCCCCCTCACGTCTTGGTCTCTCGAGCTTTGCTGAGGCAGTGGTTTACGCTGCTGTCAATCAAAGCCAGTGATGAGGGAGTGGGGGATGTGGTCTTCCTGTGTCAATAGACACGGACTGTGAAGCTCAGAAGCGAGCCAGCATGAGTGCCCCCATAGAAAGCTGCTTTCTGTGGGGGTACTTGGTGGAGAAATGGAGCCAGGAACACCAGCGGGGGACCTGAGAAGAGGAGATTCGGGGCTGCCCTTTGCAATTCTATTGCACAGAGCAGGTAAGAATAACCCTGTTTATTTTTATTTATTTTTTTTGCAAACAATTTCAAAAGTGTTATTAGATTATTTTTTTCTCTTATTAACAGTGGGACGAAAATAGCGGATTTTCATTCTTGAGCAATATATTAAATATATACATTTTAGTATTACATTCCTCATTATCTTATTACACTTTCCTCTTATTCTTTTTTTTATTTTTAGATGAGTTTGCAAACTGGTACAGCAGTGAAGAAGAGGATGGCAGCGGTGTGAGTTCAATCCTAAAAACACTTAGAAACCAAGCAAAGTTGGCACGGGTCAACTCCACAGAACAAAAGTCAGTTCCTCAAATTAATGACCCAAGGCTCACAAAAGACAGGACGGGGTCAGGGCAGATATTTGACCCTCGAGTAAGACCCTCTCAGGGGCAAAGCCCAGGCCATCAGGGAGAGAATGTGTCTGCTGACCCAAGAGTGGCTCGTGACCCCAGAAAAATGAAACTGAATGAGACCTCCACTGTCAGTCAACCTGTTCAGCCTGGGGGTATTGCTAAGCAACAGAAAGTGGTGGATGAAGATGATGAAGATGCTGAGAGGGAACTGAGAGAGAAGGCAGCTATTATTCCATTAGAAATGTTACCAGGTGTGACTTTGAGGGACCCCCGACGTAAACTGAGACAGTTCAGTCACATTAAAATGGACATTATACTGGCCAAACCTCACTTTGCTAAACTAATTGTCTGGGCACCTGAGGATTTACTTCCTGTACCCCCTCCTAAACCTGACCCTGTATCCTCAATAAATTTGCCATTACCTCCACTTATAGCCGATCAGAGACTTAACAGGTCAAGGAGTCTGAGCGAAGTGCTCCATTCTGGCCCTGATCCAAGGTTGGAAAGGTTGGATCCAAGACTGGAATCAAAAGCAAAACAAGCCAGTATGGCAGTCAGAAGTACCTTTACAGAACCAGCTGACTCAAATGCAGTTACCAAGCCAAGTGATCCCCGGCTTCAGAAAAACCTTCAATCAAGATTTCACCGTTCTCCAAGCTCCGATACCCAACCTGGAGCAATAAAAGATTTGGTGCCTCAAAAAGTTGACCCCCGCTTGGCATCCAGATCAGCTATGGGGTCATCACCAACATCCGTTAAATCACCTCAAGATGTCCTTTCAACATACACTCCTAAATTGTCCCCATCAAGTAGTAGACTGGGACCCCCAGGGTCAATACTGAAGAACATCAGTATGTACAGTCCTCGTGACAGTGCAGCCACTTCTTTAGAACCTTTGTCCACTGAGACAGGAGATAATGAAGATCAGCAGAAGAAGCCTGCCAATACGAACATGCCATCTGCTGAGCCTGAAGCAATGGACAGTGTGCATCAACCTGTGAGCTCAACAGAAGGACTGACATTAGACAAAGATGCTCAGAGCTCTGAGGATATCGAGGACAAACCTGAGAACTCTGATGAGAAACTAGAAACAGCAAATCATCCTCCAGCAGTACAGTCAGCTACTGCACCAGCAGTTCATAACCTGCCAATCCAGGCCTTATCAGGACTTATCAGGCCCCAGTACAACGACCCAAGGCAAACCAAGTCAACAGGACCTGCCAGCCAGGTATCAGATGCTAACACTGAGGCTGAGGCAGAAGATGACAAGCCCTTGAAAGATGTTTTCAAAACCTTTGACCCCACAGCTTCTCCATTTTGCTAACTGCAACCTATACTGGAGGAGCCATGTTGTACATAGTTGTTAACCTCCACCGTTTTCTAGCTGGCTTTATTCCACACCCCTATTTATTTATAAATCTCTGATCTACTTCTGATTTATTTCAATGCGGGCATAAGCTGCGCCAAGTGCATTTCCCGTGGTGTTGTATTTCAGACTCATGTAATGGTCAATTTTGTGATTATTCCTTACAAAATAGGTTTCGGTAACGCACTTTCACTGTACATAGGCCATAATGTGAAAATGACACGTGTACAATCTATTGGCACATTCGTACGACTGTATGGTATAAAGCAATATATTGTAAATTAGCTATATTGACTTTAAGACACAGAGTTAAAGAAATGTATAGGTCAGTACATTAAAACCAAACATGTTCATACAAGAGAGCAGAAGAAATCAGCTGTATACCGCAGACTGCCGTGTGCCATTTAGTATGACCTACTAGAAATTCTGCTGCAAAGGTTTTTTGGGAGACCACAGGTCTTCAGATCCCCTTTGGTGTATGTACCTCCTGGCTTCAGTAAATTCAGTGTTAACGACCATCCTTAGCACATCCGACAGTGTATGCAGGGTGTCTCTCCATTGAGAGGCTGGAAAAGTCCAAATATGAATACTACAGGGCGCCGGGTTTTGAGGGCACTTGAGGTGTCCAACCTTTCTAGTAGGTCATAAGCGCCTGGTAGTACATAGAATTTAATTCTGTATTTCTAGCTGTCACCTCTACTAATAGATGAACTTTACAGTGAAACTTCCATCAGGTAGCTGACAGTAAGAGGATGAGGGTTAAGAAGGTTGATTTACCCTTCCCTTTTGGTGCATTCCATATTTAATCTGAGGTCCTGGATAATCAAATGTTTTCTAAATACAAGAGGCATGTGTATTCTTACTTCAGTTTTGACGACTTTTGTCTATTTCTTCCAGACCTGTGCAGTAATCCATTGAGAAACGTTTCCACTCTGCAGGAGCCTCCTGCATTCAGATCAGTCACTGCAGCTCTGTCTCCATGTGCAGGGTGACTGGCCTTGTATCTGCCCCTCCTGTAGTTTTCTACAGGCAGCCTGTAGTTAATGGTCCTGTTTGGTTCTTCTCACAGCTCTGCCCTCTGCACAAGCTTATGTGCAGCACAGCAATAATGCCACCACTATTTTTTTAAAAGGTGATACATGGGTTTGCAAAACCATTTGGTGCACAGAAAGTGAATTTATTTCCTTTGTGGCTATTGAGAAATATCATTAAAATATGTGTGCCTGCACTCCAGCTTTAAGTGATTTTTAGATTTCTCCTTAATGTGGTTTGAACTCCATTTTCTTAAAAAAAAAATCCTGCCATCTGTTTTGTATGCAGATTCCACAGCATTGCTAGAGGCAAGATTGTGTTGGGTGGAAGTAAAAAAAAACTGAAGAAAAGACAAAGGAAAGAAGCTAGAGCAGGGTTTCTCAACCCTAAGGTTCCTCCAGAGGTTGCTAGGGGTTCCTTGAGCAATGGTCAATTTCTACCTCTCAGATAAATTCCCAATGACATCATTGATCTTTTTACCTATCTGTAAGGGGGCAATTCTTCACATTGACCATCACACTAATGTATCATAAGTTGTACATTTTTTAATTTTTAGTAGGGGTACCCCGAGACCGTATAACTATTTCAAGGGTTCCTCTTTGTTGAAAAGGTTGAGAAAGGCTGAGCTAGAGGATACATTGGGAGAGATGTACTAAAACTGGTGCACACAGAATCTGGTGCAGTTGTACATAGAAACTGATCAGCTCTCAGGTTTTATTGTTGAAGCCTAATTGAACAAGCCAAAGCTAAAAGCTGATTGGTTATTATGCACAACTTTACCAGTTTTAGTAAATCTCCCCCATTGAGTCAGTTTTTCTCAGCAGATCAAGACTCCAGTGCCAACAGTGTTAGTCATATGGTATATCAAGACGATTTTAAGCACCAGTGTTTAGGTTCCTCCAGTGAGAGGAAGCTCTGATTCCTAGATTTTCAGCAAATTTTTCATTTTTAGAATATTTAACTTTTAATGATAATATGTACATTCTAAAGAATAGAAAAAACTATTTTTTAGTTTAGTCTAAAAAAATGCATCCACATTAATAAAATGAAAAAGGTGCATTTGTTACATTTTTGTATTGAACCCTGTGGAGCACGTATTGAGTGCACCACGTGGGGCAAAGTTCAGGCTTCTGCATTGTTTCTATCTGAGCCCTCTCTATACTGATTTTCTTTTATGGGGCTAAAGGAAGTAAAGAATGGACCAAAACCATGGTGGTGTCAGCAATCTGTAAGTCTGCTGCAGTGGAAGGTGGGACTTGTAGTCCTCCCATTCACAGATCCCTGTGAGGGATACTTGTTCCCTCAGTAAACGATTTGTTAATATTCTTTCCCCAGCATTTGCAATTTACAACTTTCAATGCTGCTGGCTCCTGTTCTATGTTCTGCTTCTCTGAACTTCTGGTCTTTGCAGGAAAGAGTTTAGAAAATACAGCCTCAGGCTAGGCTGTTTGGTTGGTTGGGGGGGGGGTGCGCAGGAGAGTTCTATAGAATCCTAAGTTTTGGGCAGCTGTGTGTGTCTGTTGATACATACGACATATGGAGGCACAATTTTAGTCCCTCCCTGCATGTAAGGGTGGCTCCATAGGATGCTGCAAGAGAAAGGAGCGACCCTAATACAGGACACCTGGGGCACGGGTCTAGGCACCAGTTTAAACTGGAACATAGGCAAGGATTAAACGTACCTGCATACTCACTAATTGATCAAATCAGCTGTTCTAAATGCTTAAAACAGAGGGTTTAATATCACTTTAAAGCTGAACTCCAGGCAGATACAATTACAGAAATGAATACAGTTCTGTGTTTATACAACTATAAATGTTTTTTTTTCCTCACATGCAAGCACTGAAGCACCTGAATTTGGCTTATCGGCCTCTTGCAGTCTTTGTATGGCAGAGCTCAAGCGGAGGCAGAGAAAATAAGTAAAAGGAAACAAACACTTCTGCTACAGGGCTTATGTGCTAACAAGGAACATACTGATAGGAGGAGAGCAGAGAAAATAATTTATCAGTCTGCTGCTTCTCTTTTCACTGTCCAGCCATAAGCTGGGGGAGGGACAAGACCTGTAAGTGTTACTCAGCTGCAGTAGAGAAAAATCCTGCTTCCTGCGCTGCCAGGTAGGGCTGTTTTAATCCCAGGGCTTGATGTACAGAAATATACAAATCAATTCAGGCAAAAGAGCATCCATATGTATGGATTTTATATGTGTATTTAGCATTTTGCCCTGAGTTCATCCTCAAATATTAGGGACATTTATGAAACACAAAAAACCATGGCACTGAATATGAACACACAATAGTATGACTGAAGGATTCACTTTTAAGACCCTTTTACCTCAGGTCCACCTGTAGGTTTTTCAGGCAGACCTTATCGGAGGCTCCATGCAGCCCTATGGACGGTCGGATGTAAACGGACGTAGGTGTCCGTCCAGGTCTGGAAAAATGAAACAGAAAAGGACTGCATCCTTTTCCATTTTTGAGGACCTAAATGTGACGGATTGGAGGTAACCTGATGTGAGCAGACCACGGAGTCTGTTTACATGGGTCCGATGGGCACAACCTGAATAGGCACGGATGGGGAAAAAAAACTGACATCCATCCTGTTCAGCTTTGATTCAGTAGGGAATCTGCTCTGCTTTGTGTGAAAGGAGCCTTAGGCTGAAGTTTAGCCAAAAAAAAAAGAGACATTCTCTATAGCTTTAGGGTCCTTTCACATGCATGGAACGGGCTTCGCTGCTCAGCAGGGATCCATCCGTTGATCCCCGCTGAGCCGGCGGATGACCGGTCAGTCTCTGCACTCTGTGCAGGGACGGACCCGTCGGAGCTCTGCTCTCTATGGGGGAACGGATGAAAACGGACAGTCTGTCCATTTTCATCCGATCCACCAAACCCTATTTTCCATCCGTCTGTATTTAGCGGATCAGAGCGCAACGGATGTCAGCAGACATATCTCTGATGACATCCGCTGCTTCATAGGAGTACATGGATCGTCCATTCAGGTCCCCCTGAAAAACTGAGAGGACGGACCTGAGTAGGTCCGTACGTGTGAAAGGAGCCTAAGTGAGCTAACTAACAAAGTATAACTAAAAGCCAAACTTTTTTTTAGTTTTAAATAGAGTGGAGAGGGATTGGAATGCTTGCCCGTTTTTATTGCTGTCTGTGGGGGGGGGGGGGGGGGGGGGGGGGGGGGGGGGGGGGGGGGGGGGGGGGGGGGGGGGGGGGGGGGGGGGGGGGGGGGGGGGGGGGGGGGGGGGGGGG
>BLSH010293706.1:552334-563422 GCA_018402905.1 Glandirana rugosa | reverse complement strand
GGCCCCCCCCCCCCCCCCCCCCGTTAAGGAGATTCACCCGACTTGTCCCGTTTACCGTTAAAATTGAACATGAAAGTAAAAGAAAATTCTAAATTTTGGGTTGTCCCTAGAAAAGTAATAAAGGGGAAATCTTCTAATGCAGACACTAGTTAAGGGATTCCCTTAATTTGCAGGGATTTCCCCCCACTTTCTGTTTGTCTATGAGAAATAAAGTGAACGGAAATCTCCCCGATGGGGACACGGATGGCGAAAAAATATCTGACAGGGTTTACAGCCCTCCCTTACTCTATCCAAAATGGAAAAAAAATAATTTTGCCTATAGTTCTACTTTAACTGTAATGAAGTATGTACTGTATCATGCAGGCAGCTGGATCCCGTAGAAATCTGTGCAGGGCTTATCTGTCCCCTCATGCTGCTAAATTTCTGACACTGCAAGGAGTTAATAGCTTTAGTTCTTCTGTGATGCTGCTGTGAACAACTTCCCGACAAGCACCTGCCCTCTTCTTTCCCCATTGAGAAACATTCTTTAATTTTTTTCACTGCCCGTAACACCATTGATGAATGAATGAGAGTCTACAGAGTCACAAGATTCTTGCATCCATTCACAGATCATGTGACAGTCAGTGAAAGAACACTTTTCACAGCAAACACCCAAAGCTATGATCCCCTTCAGTACCAGAAATTCAGAGACAGGAAGAGGACAGGGTATCCCTGCAGTGAAGATTTCTCCAGCATCCTGCACCATTTCGGCACACATAGACGTTTATTGTCGTTTAACAGCAGTGGCGTTTTTGGGCTGTTATCTGAACGCCCTGAATTGGCGTCTAAGAGTCGTTCTGGCCACAAAAAACGCTGGACGCCGATAAACGCTCATCAACGGCTGTCATTTTTTGTAGTCAGTGGAAGCTAATGAAGTTAAAAGAAAACCGCCGACGCCGATAAACGAGCATAAACGCTATTACAAAACGATGATAAAAGCTAGTTTTAAAAGCAGCGTTTTTCTGCTAGAAATCCGACGTCCAGAACGATTATATAGAGCGTGCAGTGTGCATGGAGCCTAAAACTAGAGAATTTTTTTTTTTTTAGTTAAACTTCAGGTTTAATACTTCAAAAACACTCTGAAGTCATCATTATAAAGAAGCAAGGATGTTGTCTACCTTCTGTGCCCTCCTGCTTTGGAGCTTTATGTCTGCTGCTTAATGACAGATGTGCTTTAGCACAGCACAAAAAAACTTCTGTTGACTGCCGTTCCAATGTATAACACATTTTATTACTGTTGATGAAATTTGAACTGTACAGTACGTTTAAAACCATGCTTCATGTATAACATTACAATAACATAACATTTTTAACATTTTTATTATTTACTTGTAAAAATTGAAGCCTTGGGGCAGTACTGCAAAAATGGAGGATGGACTTTGTCCAAAGATTGTTTTATTTTTTATTTTATTATTTAGTTTTCACAGACACAGTCTTATAATTGTGCGTATGTAGTTTAGAGAATTGTGTTAATGTATTTTGCATGGAATTCTTTTGTATTTGCATTTTTGTTATTGCCTTTTCAGTACTTGTAATTGATTGTTTATACCATTTTAACTAAATATTTAAACACAAAAAAATAGTCCATTTTAGTGTACAGGGTTAAATTGTTATTTTGCTTGTAAAACTATTGGAAGTATATGTTATACTCTTATATTGTATGCGTTTCCGTTCACTTTTCCACAGAATACACCGGGAAAGTATATCAAATACAGAAGGCTTTTGTTTTTTTTCTTTCTTTCTTTCATTCAGAATAGTCAGTCAGCCCTTTTATCTTTATCACTGTTAGAGGTGCACCGTATGGAAATTTTGGTAACGAAACCGCAGAATGCACTTGGCCAAAAACTGAAACCGTTTTTAATATATATATATATATATATATATACACACACAGTCAGGTCCATAAATATTGGGACATCGACACAATTTTAATCTTTTTGGCTCTATACACCACCACAGTAGATTTGAAATTAAACAAACAAGTTGTGCTTTAATTGCAGACTTTCAGCTTTAATTTGAGGGTATTTACATCCAAATCAGGTGAACGGTGTAGGAATTACAACAGTTTGTATATATGCCTCCCACTTTTTAAGGGACCAAAAGTAATGGGACAATTGGCTGCTCAGCTGTTCCATGGACAGGCGTGTGTTATTCCCTCATTATCCCATTTACAAGGAGCAGATAAAAGGTCCAGAGTTAATTTCAAGTGTGCTATTTGCATTTGGAATCTGTTGCTGTCAACTCTCAATATGAGATCCAAAGAGCTGTCACTATCAGTGAAGCAAGCCATCATTAGGCTGAAAAAAACAAACCCATCAGAGAGATAGCAAAAACATTAGGTGTGGCCAAATCAACTGTTTGGAACATCCTTAAAAAGAAAGAACGCGCACCGGTGAGCTCAGCAACACCAAAAGACCCATAAGACCACGGAAAACAACTGTGGTGGATGACCGAAGAATTCTTTCCCTGGTGAAGAAAGCACCCTTCACAACAGTTGGTCAGATCAAGAACATATAGTAAAATTATGGCGGGTATGGCGCTGCTCGTAATAGATACAAATTTCTTGTCTTTTTGCTGCAAACTAAAAGTTCATAGATTTTCCAGGATGCTGGTACTCTAGAAGTGTTTACTTTACCATCTGAAAATTTATTGAATGGGTAATCGCAAATTATTGTATGACAGCTGTACAGGTATTTTTATTTTTGCCGGATGCTATATCACTTAAAATGCTATTGCTGATGGGAATACAAAGCCCATATCCAGGGCAGACCACTTATTGAGCAGGAGGGGGCACTCAATATTGTGGATTTAAAAAATCATGTATCTCTTTACGGCGTGTGTTAAAATATTACATTCATTTCAAACATTTGTGTGAAAATGGTATGACTGGTAGGTTTTGTGATAGTGGATGATCCCAACCCAACTGTGCAAAAAATCTTCCTGGTGCAAGCCTATATAAAATCATATACATTTATATATAGAATCACAGAACTGATCAAGTGACCAAAGAATGTTTCAAATAATATTCAATAATGAAAATAAGTAATAATAAATTAATAATTAATCAAAAGTCCCTCAAGTGACATCCCATGGATAGTGGGGTGTGATGCAATAAATTAATAAGTGCTTCCAAACAATATAATAAGATGGTGATGGTAATAGGTTATACAAAAAAATCCTAAAATGATAGTGTGAAAAGTCTGAATATTGCGCAAGATATTGTCTTCTCATTTCTATGTCCTGGCTGTGGGGAAACGGTGGAGAGCAAGGATTAAGTGTCAGCTAAAGCAAGTACCCCTTTGGTGGGGAGCGCTTTCCCGTGAGTGGCTTTTTAATCGGGAGAGCACAGAGTGGAGCACAAGCACATGAGTTTGAAGTGGAAGATTTAATTGTCACCATTTATTACTTTCTACTCACCAAGGAGATATTGCAGACTTTTCACACTATCATTTTAGGATTTTTTTGTATAACCTATTACCATCACCATTTTATTATATTGTTTGGAAGCACTTATTAATTTATTGTATCACACCCCACTATCCATGGGATGTCACTTGAGGGACCTTTTTGATTATTCATTTATTTTTTTGATTAATTCATTTATTATTACTTATTTTCATTATTGAATATTATTTGAAGCATTCTTTGGTCACTTGATCAGTTCTGATTCTATATATAAATGTATATGCACATATATGATTTTATATAGGAATTTTATGTTTGCACCTGGAAGATTTTTTGCACAGCTGGGTTGGGATCATCCACTATCACAACACCTACGAGTCATACCATTTTCACACAAATGTTAGAAATGATTGTAATTTTTTAACACACACCGTAAAGAGATATATGATTTTTTAAATCCACGATATTGAGTGTCCCCTCCTGCTCAATAAGTGGTCTGTCCTGGATATGGGCTTTGTATTCCCATCAGCAATAGCATTTTAAGTGATATAGCATCCGGCGAAAAATAAAAATACCTGTACAGCTGTCATACAATAATTTGCGATTACCCATTCAACAAATTTTCAGGTGGTAAAGTAAACACTTCTAGAGTACCAGCATCCTGGAAAATCTATTAACTTTTAGTTTGCAGCAAAAAGACAAGAAATTTGTATCTATTATGAGCAGCGCCATACCCGCCATAATTTTACTATATTATTCAAACTACACTATTGTGACGTTTTGAGGTGGAGGCAGCAGCTCTTAGAGCAATCATTTTGAATTTATCTGTTTTGCGGAACATATACACTCTACAGATCAAGAACACTCTCCAGGAGGTAGGTGTATGTGTGTCAACAATTAATAGAAGACTTCACCAAAGTGAATACAGAGGGTTCACCACAAGATGTAAATCATTGGTGAGCCTCAAAAACAGGAAGGCCAGATTAGAGTTTGCCAACCATATGGACAAATGAGACCAAGATCAACTTGTACCAGAATGATGGGAAGAGAAGAGTATGGAGAAGGAAAGGAATTGCTCATGATCCAAAGCATACCACCTCATCAGTGAAGCATGGTGGTGGTAGTGTCATGGCGTGGGCATGTATGGCTGCCAATGGAACTGGTTCTCTTGTATTCATTGATGATGTGACTGCTGACAAAAGCAGCAGGATGAATTCTGAAGTGTTTCGGGCAATATTATCTGCTCATATTCAGCCAAATGCTTCAGAACTCATTGGACGGCGCTTCACAGTGCAGATGGAAAATGACCCGAAGCATACTGCGAAAGCAACCAAAGAGTTTTTAAGGGAAAGAAGTGGAATGTTATGCAATGGCCAAGTCAATCACCTGACCTGAATCCGATTGAGCATGCATTTCACTTGCTGAAGACAAAACTGAAGGGAAAATGCCCCAAGAACAAGCAGGAACTGAAGACAGTTGCAGTAGAGGCCTGGCAGAGCATCACCAGGGATAAAACCCAGCGTTTGGTGATGTCTATGCGTTCCAGACTTCAGGCTGTAATTGACTGCAAAGGATTTGCAACAGAGTATTAAAAAGTGAAAGTTTGATTTATGATTGTTAATCTGTCCCATTACTTTTGGTCCCTTAAAAAGTGGGAGGCACATATACAAACTGTTGTAATTCCTACACCGTTCACCTGATTTGAATGTAAATACCCTCAAATTAAAGCTGAAAGTCTGCAGTTAGAGCACATCTTGTTAGTTTCATTTCAAATCCATTGTGGTGGTGTATAGAGCCAAAAAGATTACAATTGATTCGATGTTCCAATATTTATGGACCTGAGTGTGTATATATAAAATTGTATTATATTTTACTTTTTAATTCATTTGTCAGCCCTTATTGGCACTTTTAGCACAAGAAAAGTTCAAGAGAAATGCATCCCTTTAAATTCCATGTACAGTATCTCACAAAAGCGAGTACACCCCTCACATTTTTTTAAATATTTTATTATATCTTTTCATGTGACAACACTGAAGAAATTACACTTTGCTACAATGTAAAGTAGTGAGTGTACAGATTGTATAACAGCGTAAATGTGTTGCTGCCCCCTCAAAATAACTCAACACACAGCCATTAATGTCTAAACCACTGGCAACAAAACTGAGTACACCCCTAAGTGAAAATTTCCAAATTGTGCCCAATTAGCCATTTTCCCTCCCCGGTGTCATGTGACTCATTTGTTTTACAAGGTCTCAGGTGTGAAAGAGAGGAGCAGGTGTGTTAAATTTGGTGTTATCGCTCTCTTTCATACTGGCCACTGGAAGTTCAACACGGCACCTCATGGCAAAGAACTCTGAGGATCTGAAAAAAAGAATTGTTGCTCTACATTAGAGCTGCACAATTAATCGTAATAAAATCGCAATCACTGCCAACATGCTTCACATGCTAACAAAACACCCAGGATGCTGAAGCATGTCCCCTCATATAAATCATATTTTCATATCACCTCTCTTACTCTTCTAGCTTCTGGAGATACGTCCCCAAACTCTGGGCCTCCCTTCAAGTGTACCCATCACCCCACACCCTCTGGCAGTAGTCTCAATCTATGCAATTTAGTCTCCATTCCAATTTTTCCCAAAACCAACCCCCCCCCGCCCTCTGGAATGCCCGCTCTGGAACAAACTCACCGCTGTTCACGACCTCTTTATCACTAATTCCTTTAATCTACTTGCTATCACCGAAACTTGGCTAGTTGAATCTGTCACTCCTCCTCCTGCTTCCCTCTCCTACGGCGGCCTTCTCTGGACTCACTTCCCTAGGCCTAATGGATGCAAGGGAGGTGGAGTGGGATTCCTCCTATCTCCACAGAGCACCTTCCAGGTTATTCACTCTCTTCCCTCATCATTTGAAGCTCACTGTATACGTCTATTCTCTCCAACCTCCCTAAGAATTGCTGTGATCTACTGGCCTCCTGGACCGTTGTCAGCTTTCCTTGATGAGTTTTCTGCCTGGCTACCCTACTTCCTCTCTTCTGAAATTCCCACAATCCTTCTCAGTGACTTCAACATCCCTGTTAATACAAACACTCCTGCTACTTTGAAACGTCTTGGTCTAACCTCCTCATTTGACCTGAAACAATGGGTACATGCTTCTACTCAGATGAAAACACCCTTGACCTTGTATTCTCCTACCTATGCTCTCCATGCAACTTCTCCAACAATCCTTTTCCTCTCTCCGAGCACCACCCTATTCGTCTCTCCCTGTCTTCCACCACCTTTGCACCCAGTCTCCTAACTGTCACCCGTAGAAACCTTCGCTACTTCACCCCTTCTCTCCTCTATTCTGCTACCAACCACCTCTATGAAAAAAATCTCTCCCCTGTCCTGCCCCAACCAAGCCACGTCCATCTATAATAAATCCCTGTCCTCCACCCTGGACAAGCTCGCTCCCCTCACAACACACAGAATCAGGCCTCGATGCCTACAACCCTGGCAGATGACACCAGAAATCTCAAAAAATGTAGCCATGCTCTTGAGCATCTATGGAACAAGACTAAGTCTCTCAAAGACTTCAACCAATACAAATCTGCCCTCTGTAAATACAATTCTTGCCTCCACACTGCCAAGCAGACCCATTTTAACACTCTTATTAACCCCTTTTTCATCCAGTCCCCATCAACTCTTCTCTACCTTCAACTCTCTACTTTGTCCCCCACTGCCTTTACCCACTAACTCACTCACTGCACAGGAAATTGCTAATCACTTCAAAAATAAGATTGATGAAATCTCCACTCTATAGGTATCTCCCCCAGCTGAGACCCCACATCAACAGGTACACTGACACTCCCCTTATTCAAACCTGCTACTATAGATGAAGTTGCTAAACTCCTAAACACCTGTCCCCTAGACCCTATTCCCTCTCAAATACTAAAGTCAGCCTCCGACTCTATCTTACACTCTATAACTCACATCTTCAATCTCTCCCGGCATCTTCCCCAATGCTCTAAAACATGCATTGGCCACCCCCATACTTAAAAAGCCAACTTGGATCTTAACAATCTATGCCCTATCTACTTGCTCCCCTTTTCCTCTAAACTCCTTGAACACCTTGTCTACAACCAACTGAGCGAACACCTCATTAAGAATAACCTTGATCCACTTCAATCTGGATTTCGCCCTCAACACTCTACAGAAACTGCTCTTCTTAGACTCACAAATGACCTACTAACCGCAAAAACCAATGGACATAATTCTGTATTCCTACTTCTGGACCTTTCGGCTGCCTTGGATACAGTTGACCACCCCCTCCTCCTCAAAAAACTTTACTCCCTCGGTCTCCGTGACTGTGCTCTTCGGTGGCTCTCATCCTACCTATCCCAACACACCTTCAGTGTCACTTACAATTCTACTTCCCTTCTCTGTTGGGGTCCCCCAAGGTTCTGTTCTTGGACTTCTGTTTTCAATCTACACGTCTTCCCTGGGTCAGCTGATAGCCTTCCACGAGTTTCAATATAATTTCTATGCTGATGACACCCAAATCTACCTTTCCACCCCTCAACTCACTCCATCAGTCTCCTCACGCATCACTAACTTACTAACAGACATATCTGTCTGGATGTCACACCACTTCCTCAACTCAACTCAACTTATCCAAAACCAATCTCATAATATTTCCTCCCCCACGTGCCTCTTCCCCAGACTTCTCTGTCAAGAGCAATGGCACAACCATCCACCTGTCCCCACGTCAGGGTGCTAGGGGTTATCCTGGAGTCTAAACTCTCCTTTTGGTCCCAAATCCAATCACTTTCCAAAGCTTGCCGTCTCAACCTCTGCAACATCTCTCAACTTCGTCTTTCCTAACCAATGAAACCACAAAGCTCCTGATTCACTCCCTGGTTATCTCTCGCCTTAACTACTGCAACTCTCTCCTCACTGGCTTACCTTTAACCACTTGCCGACCGCCCGCCGCAGCATGACGGCGACAAGGTGGTTCGTTATCGCGAACCGCCATCACAGGACGGCGGCCGCGATAACTAGTATTGTGAGCGCGCGTCGCCGGAGGCGCGCACGCGCGCTCACTGTGTTCGGGGGGAGCGGGTAGGGCGGACTCGATCGCCGCCGGCTACCCGCGATGGCTCCCCCGCACTGAAAGAACGGAGGTCCGTATATGTAAACACGGACCTCCGTTCTGTTGAAGGGGGAAGGGCGATGATCACAACCTTCCTGTAAATGGAAGCTGTGATCATCCCCTTTCCCCAGCCAGGGCAGTCCCCACACAGTTAGAACACTCCCAGGGAACATAGTTAACCCTTAGAGCGCCCCCTGCAGGTTAACCCCTTCACTGCCAATGGCATTTACACAGTAATCAGTGCATTTTTATAGCACTGATCGCTGTATAAATGCCAATGGTCCCAAAAAAGTGTCAAAATGTTCAGACATGTCCGCTGAAATATCGCAGTACTGCTAAAATCGCAGATCGCCACCATTACTAGTAAAAAATAAAAAAAAATAAAAACCCCAGAAATTAATTCTCATCCGTAAACGCGGTAACTTTTGCGCAAACCAATCAATAAACGCTGATTGCGATTTTTTTTTTACCAAAAATATGAGGAAGAATATAAATCGAACAAAACCGATAAAAAAAAAAATTTTTTATATTTTTTTTGGATTTGTATTTTAGCAAAAAGTAAGAAATTTGGGTTTTTTTGCAAAATTGTCGCTCTTCTTTTGTTTATAGCGGCGATCAGAAATGACACAGCGATGATCAAATACCACCAAAATAAAGCTCTATTCGTGGGGAAAAAAAGGACGCAAATTTCGTTTGGGTACAACGTCGCACGACCGCGCAATTGTCAGTTAAAGCGACGCAGTGCCGAATCGCAAAAAGTGCTCTGTTCCTAAAGTGGGAAATCCTTCCGGGGCTGAAGTGGTTACACAAACTACCCTCCCTTCAGTCCATCATGAATGCCGCTGCCAGACTCATCCATCTTACAAACCGCTCAGCGTCTGCTACCCCTCTCTGCCAATCCCTCCACTGATTGCCACTCGCCCAACAAATTAAATTCAAAATTCTAACAAGTTACAAAGCCATCCGCAACGCTGCCCCCAGCTACATCACTAACCTAGTCTCAAAATACCATCCTAATCATCCTCTTCGTTCCACCCAAGACCTCCTGCTCTCTAGTACCCTCATCATCTCCTCCCATATTTGCCTCCAAGATTTCTCCTGAGCCTCTCCCATCCTCTGGAATTCCCTACCCCAATCTGTCAGTCTGTCTCCAAATCTATCCACTTTTATGCGATCCCTGGAAACTTTTCTCTTCAGAGAAGCCTATTCTGCCTCCACCTAACAACTACACTTTTTATCTTCTCCATCACCATTTTAGGCCGATAGCTTTCGGCCGCCGAAATTTCGGTGCACCTCTAATTTTTGTGATATATTGAGTACAGCAGCCTTTCTCAATGTTTTCAACATAGAGGAACCATTAAAAATAACTTAGTCTCAGGGGATCCCTGCTAAAAATTACTATAATTTAGTGTGGTAGTCATTGGGAAGAATTATCCCCTTACAGATAGCTAAAAAGATCAATGGTGTCTGGAAACTTATCAGAAGAAATTACTCATTGCTCAAGGAACCCCTAGCAGCCTCTGGAGGGACCCTAATTGAGAAACCCTGGAGTGTACAGGAACAGTGGGAAGCTGTACTGTTTTTACCCCTTGCCTGTGCCGCCCAGCACTTCTTTAAGTGGCTCTTAATGGCAGGAGGTAGTGGTAGGCTTCCCGGTTAGGTGATCACTGCAATTAGCTGTCATTGATTGAAAGCTCCTGAACATAAACAATGACCAGGGGCTGTCCATGGCAGCTCAGTCTGTGCAGTGAGTGCACCCTCAGCAGAGAAGAGCGGTTCCCTGTGAATGCAGATATATGAATGGCTGATGGGAGCTGGTTAAACTCTTTAACTTTTGTTCACAGTCTGTTGGTTTTTTTTTTTTTTTTTTGTGAAAATAAAGTAAAATACTAAGGTGATCATTTTTGGCTCAAGAACTGGTCTGTGATAGTTGAAAGGAGCTTCCTTGATTCTGAGAGGCCATTTAACCACTTTAGCTCCAGTCCTTTTCTGCCACTTTTTGTTTACATTTAACAGTCAGTATTTTTTGTTAGACAATATCTTATAACCCCAAACATTAATATATTCCCTAGAGAATAAATTGGTGGGTGTTGAAATTATTTATGTTATTGTATTTGTATTTGCGCTTTGTGTTTCAAATGGAATTTTTTGGGGGAAAAAATACACTTTTTTAAAATTCTAATGTAAAAAAAAAAATACATAACCCATTTTTTTGTAAAATATAGATGATGTTTCACAGAGTAAATGTATCCAAAACATATCACGCTTTAAAATTGTGCAACAGTGACAAACTAAGTAAATTTTAATATCCATAGGCAAAGCTTTAAAATCCTTTACACGTTACTACTTTAGATTTACAGAGGAGGTCTGGTGCTAGAATTTCTGCCCATGATCTGAAGTCTGGGATAATCTCTCACATGTATGGGACGTTTGCGGGCGCGTGAGACCGACACACGTGTTTGCCTTTGCACAGGGGGGCGGGGGGGGGGGGGGGTAGTGCGCGGGCGTTTGCAGGGT
>BLSH010293706.1:522258-535679 GCA_018402905.1 Glandirana rugosa | reverse complement strand
GGGCCAGATCTCGGCCTTAGCCATACTCTTTCAGAGACCTTTGGCTTCGCACTCTCTGATTCGTACCTTTGTACAAGGTGTGCGACATGTAGCGCCTCGGGTGAGACCCCCGATGGCTCCGTGGGATCTGAATCTGGTGCTTTCTGTTCTTCAAAAACCACCTTATGAAAAGATCAGGGAGATTCCCTTGCAGCTTCTGTCGCAGAAGGTGGCTTTCTTAGTTGCCATCACTTCTGCCAGACGGGTGTCGGAATTGGCTGCCCTATCGTGCAAGTCTCCTTATTTAGTGATGCATAAGGATAAGGCGGTCTTGCGACCCCTTCCTTCCTTTCTCCCGAAGGTAGTCTCTTCCTTTCATATCAATGAAGATATTGTTCTGCCTTCATTGTGCCCTCGTCCATCGCACCCGAAGGAATTCGAGTTGCATGCCTTGGACGTAGTTAGGGCCTTACGGGTGTACTTGGCTGCTACAGCTCCTTTTCGTAAAGCTGACGCCTTGTTTGTTCTGCCAGAGGGCCCACGCAAAGGATTGGCGGCCTCTTTGGCTACGATTTCTCAGTGGATTAGAAAAACCGTGACTCATGCGTATTCTGTTCGGGGCAAGGTTCCCCCTTTTCCGGTCACGGCTCATTCTACCCGGGCGGTTAGTACTTCCTGGGCCTTCAGACACCAGGCCTCGGTGTCACAGGTGTGCAATGCGGCCACTTGGGCCTCGGTTCACACTTTCACTAAGTTTTACAAAGTTGATGTGTTTGCATCTTCGGATGCTGCTTTTGGCCGCAAAGTTCTGCAGGCGGCAGTGTAGGCGCGACTGGCGCCTCCTCAGTGGTTCAGTTGGGTACTGTTGTTTGCGTTTACCCACCCCTCTTTTTTGACATAGCTTGGGGATGTCCCCACAAAGTCAATGGAGAGCTGCGTCTGTCAGTGAACGTAAGGAGAAAAAGGGAATTTATTAAAACTTACCATAAAATCCTTTTCTCCGAGTTCACTGACAGATGCAGCACCCACCCCTCTGGGCTCTGTTTTCGTACGGCTTGAGTACGAACTGAAGAGCTATACTGTGAGGGGGTTTGCTGTAGGAAGTGAGGACGGCCCCCAGGGGAGGGGCCAGCTGATTCTTTTCCCTGCCTAGTTAACTCCTAGTTGGACGAACATAAAACCCACAAAGTCAATGGAGAGCTGCGTCTGTCAGTGAACTCGGAGAAAAGGATTTTACGGTAAGTTTTAATAAAATCCCTTTTTTCTACTGAGGTCTATATTACCCTGTATCAGTGCCTACAAATAACTGTCTTTATTCAATTCTATTAACCAGTGTGTGGTACAAAATAAATTATAACATCAAGAATTATGTGTGGGGAGTCTGTTCCTGTTTGGGTACCCTGGGCGAAGGCCCTGCCTACAAGTGCAATGCAGTCCTGTTATGTATAATACCTCTAATGTGAGGGGGTAAAGAGAACCTATACATGGCATAAAGCTTAACCACTTGACTTCCGGAAGATTTACCCCCCTTCATGACCAGGCCATTTTTGTGATACGGCTCTGTTCTTTTAACTGACAATTGCGCGGTCATGTGATGTCGTGTGACGCTGTACTCAAAATGTATTCCTTTTTTTTCTACAAATAGAGCTTACTTGTAGTGGGATAAAATATATTTTTTTTATTTTCTGCTATAAAACATATCTAATGCATTTAAAAATCTAACTTCTTCATAAAGTTAGGCCAATAGCTATTCTGCTAAATATTTTTGGTAAAAAAAATCCCAATAAGTGTATATTGATTGGTTTGTTATGGTATAGCGTCTACAATCTGGGATATTTTTATTTATTTTTTACTAGTAATGGCGGCGATCAGTGACTTATTGCAGGACTGCGATATTGCGGCAGGCAATTTGGACACTAACTCACACTTTTTGGGGACCAGTGACATTATTACAGTGATCAGTGCTAAAATAATATGCACTGTCACTGTACTAATGATAGCATCAGTCCACTAATCCCATAAGCAGATGTCAATATCTGTAGCAGTGCTTCCTCTCACACGTGAAATGTGACAGTCCTCTTTATAACTTCCTTATGTGAAGAAGAATGTGTGAACCAGTGTTAAAGGGTTCAGGAGAAGTGAAATTAACCGTTCACGACTTCTATCCGTGCACCATACACCACAAACTGCACCGCGTGGACCACTCCCCCAAGGGCTTAAACTCACCAGATTCTGGTTAAGAAAATGCCTTATAACACAGAAGGGGATCCTTATTTCTATTTGTAGTCCTCGTATCACTTCCACAAACGATGGGCACATAAGCGAAAAGACCGCTCACGTAGTGTAATCCTGTTTCATAATATTTATTTAAAACAACCCCCTCGTTCCGTGCAGACAGCCTAGATTATAACTTCCTGTCGGTGAACTGCAAACGTCAGCTCTGGTTGCCGCTAGGTTACGCACTGACGCGTTTCATCATCACAACTTCCACAGAGGGTGTGGCCTAGCGACACAGCATACCGGTTTTATAAGGCAAGCATAGGCAAACCCTCTCACCAGCGTTACCGCCCCTCTAACGAATACTCGGCCCCTCTAATGAATACTCGGCCGTGCACGTCAGCAGAGCATTCAGACACTGTGGAGCTATGCTTATATTAAACTAACATGACACCTACACTCCACGCTGAGGACTGGCAAATCCAGGTACTACCTGGCTAAACCACCTCCACACAGATCACTGCAGCCGTTATATATAAAGCAACTCTTCCATTACAATATTAGTGGCAACTATGAAACAGCATATATAAAAAAAACTTGAAATACATATAAGACGTGGCTGTTCTCAGAGAGAATCCATCATTACCAGCAAACTTATCATAGATGGCCTTCTAATAACTGCAATCAATACAGCGGCTGGGCACTTCATCCCCACATACAGATGGGTCGCCTGGTCACTGCTATGACCGCCATATTGCGAACCTTTAATCATAAATGCTGGAAAATTCAATAATAATCAAATCCCAAAATAAATTAAAATTTAGAAAAATAAACGAAGGGGCTGTTTTCAAAAAATATTATGAAACAGGATTACGCTATTTGAGCGGTCTTTTTTCTTACATGCCCATCGTTTGTGGAAGTGATACGAGGATTACAAATAGAAATAAGGATCCCCTTCTGCGTTATAAGGCATTTTTTTTTAACCAGAAT
Source organism: Glandirana rugosa (assembly GCA_018402905.1). Taxonomy (NCBI): domain Eukaryota; kingdom Metazoa; phylum Chordata; class Amphibia; order Anura; family Ranidae; genus Glandirana; species Glandirana rugosa. The sequence goes on along the minus strand of BLSH010293706.1, from coordinate 532,493 downwards.
CTGGTGAGTTTAAACCCTTGGGGGAGTGGTTCACGCGGTGCAGTTTGTGGTGTATGGTGCAAGCATATAAGTCATGAACTGTTAATTTGACTTCCTCTGAATCCTTTATCACTGGTTCAAACATTCTTCTTCACATAAGGAAGTTAAAAAGATGAATGTCAAATTTCACACGTGAGAGGAAGCACTGCTACAGATGACACCTGCTTATTGGATTAATGGACTGATGCTTTATTTGGAATGATGCTTTACTTCCTCCTTCCAGGAACAGGAAGCACATTGCCAAATTGTCTTTAAAAGGCGCTCCCTCAGGTCCCTGGTAAGTTTTAGTGTTTCTTCCGGCCGGAGGAGACATGTTGCCAAAGGACCTGAGGGCTCCATCTCACAAGGGCTGATAACTGGGCAGGCTTCCTTGAGAGCAGCATGGGGAAAAAGATGAGCCGGTGGATGGGGGCAGGGGCCTTACCGGAGCCACAATGGTTGGTGGAGGAGGACGGGAACGGCCACAGGCAATCCTCCTAGGTGGCGGGCAGGAGGTATCCCGGTTTCCACCATCTTCTGTGCCCAGGCGTGGAGATAGGCGTCAATACGCCGTTCCCTTGGCTACTTCCAGCAGTGAGGCCTGTACCCGCAATCGGAAGCTAGCTTGACCCCGAAGATGCGGCGCGTAATTTCCGGGGAGGGATGATGTCATTGGCATGCGCTGGGGACCTAGTCCGATCACTTAAAGGTGCAAGAGGCGGAAATGGCGGCTGCTGCCGTGAGTGTGGACAAGACTACAGGGGACAGATTGCATTCCACAGCTTGCTCAGGGATGCAAGAGGACAAGATTCCATCTGCCCAGGCTCCCAGGGATGCAGGCACCAGCGGGACACAGGTAGGCAGCAGGGGGTGTGTGTCTTAGGGGAACAGCAAGCTGGACAGTGGGGGTCTAGCAAGCTGGGGCACTACAGGTGGCGGCAGTTTTGATCACTGGGTGATGCACTTTGGTGGAAGGAGTGTTGGGTCTCCCCACCACTAAGCCCCGGTATTTTCCGTTTTGTATTTTTCTGCAGGCTAAGCCTACCAGAGATTCTAAGCCCACTCCCAGGAAGCGGTGTGCAAATTGCAATACAAAATTGCCATTGGATTGTATGGAACCAGCTGTGCATCGATAAACTGATTTAAAAACAATCAGACTCGGTGTACACTAAAGTGTTTAGATCCATGAGAGAAGAAATTACTTCAACATTCAGGGATCTAAAACAGTTTATTTCAGAGGCTAGGCCTCAAACAATTCCCTCAAGAAACCCCTCACCTCCTGCCTCACCCGGATCTGGTGCTTCGGGTTCACAGGAGAAGCATAAGGAAAGAGGGGCTAGCATGGTACCTAGTGAGTCAGCTACCGACAGCTCAGACTCAGAGCTTGAAGAGGAAGAGGGTACCAAGACGCTCAGGTACAAGTTGTCCCTGGAGGTAGTAGATGAATTGCTGGGGGCGATCTACGAAAGGCTAGAGATAAAGGAAACGGAGGAACTGCCTTCCAAACATGACCAGATGCATCAAGGACTGAGAAAGCAAAAGTCCAAGGTTTTTCCCATCCATCAGGTGATGTCAGATGTGGTAAAAAGCGAATGGGCAAAACCTGAGAAAAAAACATTTTTTGCCTCAAGCCACAAAAAACATTTTCCTTTTGAAGAAGATCCTCAAGCAGTCTGGAACAAACATCCAAGACTTGACGCTTCCTTATCCAAGGTCTCCAAAAGGACCTCTTTGGCATTTGAGGACATGGGGCACCTCAAGGACTGCATGGATTAAAAGGGAGACATTATCCTAAAGAGGGCCTGGGACACTAGTATAGTCAGTCTCAAGCCAGCACTACCTACTACATGCGTAGCAAGGAACATGGAGGTATGGCTTGCCAGACTCCATAATCACATCAAAAACGGTACTCCAAGAGAGGATATCCTAAAAATGCTGCTAGTACTATCCAAAGCAGTTGGATACATAGCAGATGCATCTGCCGAATCTGTGAAGCTGGCTGCAAGGTCAGGTGCACTTTCAGTAACAGCCAGAAGGGCCATATGGCTGAAAACTGGGTAGGGGACCTGGCGTCCAAGTCTTATGCAACCTCCCATTTGCAGGGGATCTCCCATTTGGGACGGGATTGGATGAAGCATTGGAAAGGACGGCAGACAAGAAAAAGACATTTCCAGCAGAAAGATACAATCCACCTCCAAAGAGGTTTTTTCGGAGGAAGAGAGTACCCGCAAGAAAATAAAAAAGAATACCTCAAGAAACATTGGGCAGTACATAAGGGTAAACCAAAGAGCAATCCACTCTTTGGTGCTACCAGTCAAACCCAGAAGCCATGACGGCAGCATGCCAGTAGGGGAAGATTGGCTGCATTCCTCCCACAATGGTGAAAGACAACAGCCAACAACTATGTACTGGACATTATTTCAAGGAGTTATACACTAGAGTTCAACAGAGATGTTCTTACTGATGAGACTTACAAGAGACCCAGAAAAAGCAAGGGCCCTCCCGCTTCTATTGGGGGAAATGGTGGATCAGAGGGTCCTCACCCCAGTTCCAGTGGGAGAAAAAGGGAGAGGTTTTTACTCTCATATATTTGTAATGAAAAAGCCCTCTGGGAAATTGCGTCTCACATATGAGAAATTCTGTATGGAATTCATCTTCTCAATCAGGAACATCCTCCAACAAGAAGTATTCATGGCGACCATGGATCTCAAGGATGCCTACCTGCACATTCCTATAAGGGAAGAATCGCAGAGATACCTGAGGTTGGTGGTGGGGATAGAAGGGGAGGAGCACCACTTTCAAAGCAGGGCACTGCCATTCGGTCTATCCTCGTCACCCAGGGTATTTACAAAAGTCTTGGCGGAAGCCCTGGGACCTCTAAGATTGAGAAAGATTACAGTAGGACCATATCTGGACGACCTGTTATTCATGCGTCTGTCAAAAGCACAACTTAAGGAAGATCTGTGGGAAGCACAGAAATGGCTGGATTCTAAACATCAAAAAATCCAACATGTGCCCCACTCAGAATATAAGATTCCTGGGTTACCAGCTAGATTCCAGAGTACAAAAAACGTTCCTTCCGGAAGAATAGATGCAGGGTCTTACCAAGAGAGTAAAAGCGATCCAGAACAATTTACCGGTGTCACTCCGGGAAATAATGTAATTATTATTATTATACAGGATTTATATAGCGCCGACAGTTTGCGCAGTGCTTTACAATATTAGGGCAGACAGTACAATTTCAATACAGGAGGAATCAGAGGGCCCTGCTCGTTAGAGCTTATTAGGATTAATGACTTCATCAATCCCAGCAGTACAGTGGACACAGTACCAACTAAGACCCCTGCAGTCGTTTCTCCTAAAACAAGTACAGACAGACCTAGACAAAACAGTATGGCTTCTGAGTTCTGTAAAGAGATCCCTCTGGTGGTGGAGAAACCACCAAAATCTAGAGCAGGGATTACAGTGGTCATTCCCAGCTACGCAGACACTCACTACGGACACAAGCAGCTGGGGGGTGGGGAACCCACCTCACAGGTCAACTGGCCCAGGGGAGGTGGTCCATGGAGGAAGCAAAGAATTTATTGAACTGGAGGGAGTTAGTGGCGGTGGCCAAGGCCATACAACACTTCCAGGGACAACTCAAGGATCGACATCTAATGATCCTGTCAGACAATGCTACGATGGTAGCATATTTAAACAATGAAGGAACAAGAAGCCCCTCCTTAATACATATGTCAAATCAGATCTGCAGATTGGCAGAAGGGGACTTAATGTCCTTGAAAGCGATCCACCTTAGGGGCGATGACAACCAATTGGCGGACTTTTTAAGTCGCCAGGAAGTTTCACAAGAACAATGGGAACTCAATCCAGAGGTTTTCAAACAGGTGGTGACACACTGGAGGAGACCAGAAATAGATCTGTTTGCATCCAGAAAAAATTCCAAGACCGCTCTTTTTTACTCGCTAAACTCACAAAACAGACCTTTGGGAATAGATGCGCTCCAGAGTCCTTGGAACTTCAGGACATGCTATGCCTTTCCCGCGGTACACCTGATTCCTTGGGTAATAAAGAAAGTTCTGCAGGAACACACAGAATTAATTTTGATCGCACCGTACTGGTCCAAGGGAACTTGGTTCTCCATACTCCTCCAACTGTCAGCGGAGCAACCATGGCTGCTCCCCTTCTGGGACAATCTGATGATTCAGGGACCTCTAACCGGCCTCAAACGAGATGGGCCGCCTGGTTTCTGAGGAAGACCTCTTAAGATCAAGGGGATTATCAGAGAAAGTTATAACTATTCTACTAAGCGCCAGGAAACCGAATACCAGGGCTATTGACAGAAAAGTTTGGAGAAAATTCAACAGTTGGTGCACTTAGAATGATATAAGAAGGATGGATACACCAACGATCCTAGACTTCCTGCAACAAGGAACGGACAAGGGGCTAGCACTGAGTACAATAAAAGTACAAATAACGGCACTCTCAGTCTATCTTGAGCGATCCCTACAAGAGGACCCACTGATTTCATGCTTCTGCAGGGCCTTAGCAAAATATAGGCTGGCAAAAAGGCAGAGGTGTCCTGCATGGGATTTGTCGACAGTGCCTAAAAGGATCATTAGGAATCCCTTTAAACCTCTACAGGAAGCATTATTACGGTCCCTAACACAAAAGACGGTTTTTCTAGTGGCTATTACAATAGCAAGGAGAATAGGAGAACTCCAAGCCCTATCTGTGAGGGAACCTTTCCTCAGAATTTATGAGGATAGGATTGTCCTACAGACAGATCCGGGATTTATGCCGAAAGTAACATCGACCTTCCACAAATCCCAGGACATAATTTTGCCTTCTTTTTGTAGCTCTCCCAAAAATAGTAAGGAGCAGGAACTAGTGTTACTAGATGTCAGAAGGTGTGTACTACAGTACCTGGAAGTCACCAATGACTTCAGATCCTTGAATGCCTTGTTTGTCTTGTATGCAGGAACACAGAAAGGCAAACGGGCGTCTAAAAATACTTTAGCAAGATGGATAAAGGCTGCCATAATAGAATGTTACAAGACCATGCAGATAACACCGCCAGAAAACCTAAGGGCTCATTCTACAAGAGCATCAGTGACTTCTTGGGCGGACAGAGTGGGAGCCACTTCTGAACAAATCTGCAGGGCAGCGACGTGGGCAAGGTTTTCCACTTTCGTACAGCACTACAGGCTTGATTTATTACCCAGCCAGGATAAGGCCTTTGGGAGGAAAGTCCTCCAGGCTGTGGGCCCTCCCTAGTCTGGTGAGTACTTGATTAACCTCTCAAGGGCTGACCCAAAATACTGCTGGGGGAAAAGCAGAGTTCGTTTCTTACCAGTAACTGTTTCCAGTAGTCTTCCGGGGCAGCACGTTCCCACCCTAATGTCTAACCTTGTGGTGTGTGTTGGTTATGTCTCTTCAGAATTCTGGCCTTCGGTTCTCAGGGACAACTGACCAGGGACCTGAGGGACCGCCTTTTAAAGACAATTTGGCAATGTGTTTCCTGTTTCTGGAAGGAGGAACCCAACTCTCAAGGGCTGTCCTGGAAGACTACTGGAAACAGAGTTACCGGTAAGAAACTAACTCTGCTTTTTCTGTTTAGCAGCTGCTGATAGGTTTTATAAATTTTATGAAGTATAAACTTTGACATCTTGCTAAAATAGCGCTGAGCATATTAGGAGGGCTCGAATTATCTAGATTGTTTTATCACTGTACTAATGACACTGGCTGGGAGGGGGTTAACATCATGGGCGATCAAAGGGTTAAATGTGTGCCCAGTCAGTTTTTGTGCACTGTGTGGGACTAGGGGAAGACCCGAATCCATGTCCTTGCTTTCCCTACTTGACAGAATGGGGATCTGCCTTGTTTACATAGACAGATTGTTATTCTGCCTCTGTAACGAATGATTGGCATGTGCCGGAAGACATCGAGTCTGCGGTACCTGCCACTGAGGTCCCGCTGTGTGTGATCACAGCAGGAGCGAGCTGCAGACACTGCGCATGCACGCACCCTACCCGGAAGAGCCGGATCACGTATATGTACTTGATCCGGCACACAGGTGCTGCCCTGTAGTAAAACTGCTATGGGGCGGAAGTGAAGTGGTTAATAACAGATATGTGGAGTTTAAGGCCTCCTTCAAGCTGCTGGTTATCTGCATTCTGTGGATTTCAGTGGCAGATACTTGCCATTATAATGACCTGATAAATGCAAATAGCAGTGGCCGCCTCTTTAACCACTTCAATAAAGGACACTTATATCCCCTTCCTGACAAGACCAATTTTCAGCTTTCAGTGCTCACACTTTGAATGCCGATTACTCAGTCATGCAACACTGTACCCAAAAACAAAATGTTATCATTTTTTTTTCACACAAATAGAGCTTTCTTTTGGTGGTATTTAATCACCTCTGGGTTTTTAATTTTTTTGTGGCATAAGTGAAAAAGAGCGAAAATAAAAAAAAAACAAAAAAAACTTTTTTTTAGTTTCTATGATAACCTTTTGCAAATATGTCATTTTTGTTCATAAATTTTGGCCAAAATTCATACTGCTATACATCTTTGGTAGAAAAAACCCAAATTAGTGTATATTATTTGGTCTGTGTGAAAGTTATAGAGTCTACAAGCTATGGTGCCAATCATTGCAAATTGGTCACACCTGATGCACTGAAAGCCTATCTCATTTCTTGAGGTCCTGAAATGTCAGGAAAGTACCCCCCAAATGACCCCTTTTTGAAAAGTAGACATTCCAAGGTATTTAGTAAGAGGCATGGCGAGTTTATTGAAGTTGTATTTTTTCCTACAACTCTTGGGAAATTAAAAAAATATTTATTTATTTTTTTTACACAAAACTGTCTTATTATTTTTCACACAGCATAAGCATACTTCCAATTACACCCCAAAATACATTCTGCTACTCCTCCCGAGTATAGTGATACCATATGTGTGCGACTTTTTCACAGCCTGGCCACATACAGAGGCCCAACATACAGGAAGCACCGTCAGGCGTTCTAGGAGCATAAAGTACACATCTAATTTCTTAACGACCCGTTACACTTTAGAAGGCCCTGGAGCACCAGGACAATGGAATTACCCACAAAATAACCCCTTTCTATGAGGTGTTATAAGTCTTTTGAATTGTTCTTTTTTTTCCACGTCTTCGAAAAGCATGCAAAGAAAATAAAAACGTTTTTATTTTTACACAAAGTGGTCAATTTATAAGATATTTCTAACTCATAGCATGTACATAGCAAAAATCACCCCCCAAAATACATTCTGCTACTTGTCCCGAGTATGGCAATACCACATATGTGAGACTTTTACACAGCCTGGCCACATAGAGAGGTCCAACATGCAGGGAGCACAGTCAGGCATTCTAGCAGCAGGTACTTGGGTACTCATATGGGCTGATGACAGGTACTCAGATGGGGTGGTGACAGGTACTCGGGTAGTCAGATGGGCTGGTGACAGGTACTCGGGTACTTAGATGGGCCGCAGATAGGTACTCGTGCACTCTGATGGGCTGGAGACAGGGTACTCGGGTAATTTGATGGGCTGGTGACAGGTACTCGGGTACTCTGATGGGCTGGAGACAGGTACTCAGATGGGCCGCAGATAGGTACTCGTGCACTCTGATGGGCTGGAGACAGGGTACTCGGGTAATTTGATGGGCTGGTGACAGGTACTCGGGTACTCTGATGGGCTGGAGACAGGTACTCGGTTACTCTGATGGGCTGGAGACAGGTACTTGGGTAATCTGATGGCCTGCAGATAGGTACTCTGATGGGCTGCAGGTAGGTACTCTGGTACTCTGATGGGCTGGTGACAGGTACTTGGGTACTCTGATGGGCTGGTGACAGGTACTCGGGTACTCTGATGGGCTGGAGACAGGTATTTGGGTACTCTGATGGGCTGGAGACAGGTACTCGGGTACTCTGATGGGCTGGAGACAGGTACTCGGGTAATTTGATGGGCTGGAGACAGGTACTCGGGTACTCTGATGGCCTGCAGATAGGTACTCGGGTACTCTGATGGGCTGCAGGTAGGTACTCGTGCACTCTGATGGGCTGGAGACAGAGTACTTGGGTACTCTGATGGGCTGGTGACAGGTACTCGGGTACTCTGATGGGCTGGAGACAGGTACTCGGGTACTCTGATGGGTTGGAGACAGGTACTCGGGTACTCTGATGGGCTGGAGACAGGTACTCGGGTACTCTGATGGGCTGGAGACAGGTACTCGGGTACTCTGATGGGCTGCAGGTAGGTACTCGGGTACTCTGATGGGCTGCAGGTAGGTACTCGGGTACTCTGATGGGCTGGTGACAGGTACTTGGGTACTCTGATGGGCTGGTGACAGGTACGCGGGTACTCTGATGGGCGATGACAGGTACTTGGAACTCTGATGGGCTACTGACAGGTACTTGGGTACTCTGATGGGCTGGTGACAGGTACTTGGGTACTCTGATGGGCTGGTGACAGGTACTTGGGTAATCAGATGGGCTGATGACAGGTACTCAGATGGGCTGATGACAGGTACTCAGATGGGCTGATGACAGGTACTCAGATGGGCTGATGACAGGTACTCAGATGGGCTGATGACAGGTACTCAGATGGGTTGGTGACAGGTATTCGGTTACTCTGATGGGCTGGTGACAGGTTCTCGGGTAATTTGATGGGCTGGTGACAGGTACTTGGGTACTCTGATGGGCTGGAGACAGGTACTCAGGTACTCAGATGGGCAGCAGATAGGTACTCGTGCACTCTGATGGGCTGGAGACAGGGTACTCGGGTAATTTGATGGGCTGGAGACAGGGTACTCGGGTAATTTGATGGGCTGGTGACAGGTACTCGGGTACTCTGATGGGCTGGAGACAGGTACTCAGGTACTCTGATGGGCTGGAGACAGGTACTCGGGTACTCTGATGGGCTGGAGACAGGTACTCGGGTACTCTGATGGCCTGCAGATAGGTACTCGGGTACTCTGATGGGCTGCAGGTAGGTACTCGGGTACTCTGATGGGCTGGTGACAGGTACTTGGGTACTCTGATGGGCTGGTGACAGGTACGCGGGTAATCAGATGGGCTGATGACAGGTACTCAGATGGGCTGATGACAGGTACTCAGATGGGCTGATGACAGGTACTCAGATGGGCTGATGACAGGAACTCAGATGGGTTGGTGACAGGTACTCAGTTACTCAGATGGGCTGGTGACAGGTACTCGGGTACTCTGATGGGCTGGTGACTGGCACTCAGGTACTCTGATGAGCTGATGACAAGTACTCAGATGGGCTGGTGACAGGTACTCGGGTACTCTGAGGGATTGGTGACAGGTGCTCGGGTACTGTGATGGGTTGGTGACAGGTACTTGGTACTTGATACGCCAGTTCCCGCATTGCATCCTTCCCTCAGGTAGTTCACGCTGCCTTCTGTGAACCGCTGCAGGTGTCATTACAATGTTAATGACACCCCCAGATCGGTTCACAGATTGCAGTGCGAACTGTGGATTCAGACAGGAATCATATCGCATGGGTGAGAACATCCATTTGATCCAATTCCAGTGCGGGGGAAACAAGTCCCTGTACCTTTTTCTGTGTGAATCCAATGCAAGTTCAGCCATACAAACTGTATGGCTGAACTCACATTGCTTAGACATCGCATGTGATCAGCACCTGTGGTACAGGTGCGAATCACATGCAATGTCTGACATCTCACAAGTCTGAACCTAGGCTCAGAGCTGCTTCCTATTATCCAACAGAGGGACATCATTCCATAGTCACTTTCCTTCCCTTCTCTTCCCAACATCACTCCCTGGTCACCCCATAGACACTGCAAGAAACCCCCCTCCCCTGTCTGTCATTGTTATAACCTCCACACTCCTCTCCTGTACATACTGCACCCATCATACCCTCCACACTCCTCTCCTGTACATACTGCACCCATCATACCCTCGGCACTCCTCTCCTGTACATACTGCACCCATCATACCCTTCGCACTACTCTTCTGTACATACTGCACCCATCATACCCTCCGCACTCCTCTCCTGTACATACTACACCCATCATACCCTCCACACTCCTCTCCTGGACATACTGCACCCATCATACCCTCCGCACTCCTCTCCTGTACATACTACACCCATCATACCCTCCACACTCCTCTCCTGTACATACTGCACCCATCATCACGCCTCCCATACTACCCAC
>BLSH010293706.1:503810-522248 GCA_018402905.1 Glandirana rugosa | reverse complement strand
CGCTCTTCTGATCTGCACCCATCATACCCTCCGCACTCCTCTCCTGTACATACTCCACCCATCATACCCTCGGCACTCCTCTCCTGTACATACTGCACCCATCATACCCTCCACACTACTCTCCTGTACATACTGCAACCATCATACCCTCCGTACTCCTCTCCTGTACATACTGCACCCATCATACCCTCCTAACTCCTCTCCTGTACATACTCCCACCATCATACCCTCCGCACTCCTCTCCTGTACATACTGCCCCTATCATGCCCTCCGCACTCCTCTCCTGTATATACTGCACCCATCATACCCTCCGCACTCTTCTCCTGTACATACTGCACCCATCATACCCTCTGCACTCCTCTCCTGTACATACTGCCCCCATCATACCCTCCGCACTCCTCTCCTGTACATACTGCACCCATCATACCCTCCGCACTCCTCTCCTGTACATACTCCACCCATCATACCCTCGGCACTCCTCTCCTGTACACACTACGCCCATCATACCCTCCACACTCCTCTTCTGCCACTCTGCATGTCACAGAGCTCGGTGCCTCTACACTTGGGCCTGCCACATTAATGTTGGGTCACAAAGATGGTTGCCATCTTAAACCTGGGGGACCCATGATCTCCAATTGCCCAGGGGGCCCATGAGTAGTCAGTCCGCCCCTGGCCCAGAGTGTGGCTACCTTGTAGGGTTACTCATTGCAATTTTAAGCCAAGAGTGTCAACTTTGTCGACTCTGATGTAAAGGCGGACTCTTGTGATTAACTCCATATGATTAGAAATGTTTTTTAATCAATAAAATATATGTATCGTGTATACTACATAAAAATTGCCTTGCATTGTACAGAGGTAATGAATTTAATGTGCTACTAAAAAAAAAAAAAAAAAAATGCCTTGCACTGATAATGTTTTCGTGTTTGGCTTGAAGAAAAGGTGACAACCCTACCTCTGGCCCCTCTGTACACAAACAGCCCCTCCCCTCACTTATACACACACAGCTCCTACTTATAAAGGAGGTCTTCCTAGTCCCAGCTCTTTTCCACAAAGCTGACACATGTCCCTGAGACTCAGAGAGGAGCTGCAGCCAATCACAATCCATAACACAATCAGCACTCACACAAGGACTGCACATACAAGAAGCAGCCACAGGTGTCAGTAAAGAGCCCAATGTAAGCAAATAACAGAGCAGCAGCTGCCGACTCTTCTGTTGTGAATGAATGCATAGAGAAAGACAGGGCAGCCTGGCCCTGCTTGGCAGTCGGGCCCCTGGAGACATCCGGGCCCCTGACATGTGTATTGGTTGTCCATCCCAGATGGCAGCCCAGCCTGACAGTCCCCTCCACCTCTAAGGAGTGGCCTCCAGATACTCCAACCAGACTTGACTATACAAGTCCATCTGAGATATCCACTTGCCAAATAGGTTGAAAGAGCTACTCTCCCATATTCAAAAGACGTACCAGATTCCCTGCTTCTGAAGTCTGGTAACAAGCAAGATGCCCTGCCTTCAGAATCAGTTAAGAGGCTAGATGCTCCACTGCCGAGGTCTGGCAACTGGCTGGGTGCCCTGTCCTCTGGATTCTCTAAGAGGCATAAAATCCAACATTTTAAGTCCCTGAATGCAGTAGGTACCCCAAAGCTCAGATACTATGGGTTATCTGAAGACTTGGCACTGGAGTCATTTAACATTATCAGAGCCCTGACATCAAGGTGTCTTGTTATAACCAAGTAGCTTGCCTGGTCCCCAAGAATTGTTTTGCATTTCAACTGCCACTTAGGTCTTTCCAAGGCACTGGTTACCCAGCAAAGATCCCCTAGTCCACTTGACGATGCAGCAAGAGCATCTGGAACGTGGATAGGTACATATGGTACTCGACTACCCTCCAGAAGATTGCTACTTCCTAGGCAGTTATGGCAAATGCACAGCAATTTTATCTCGGTTGTGGCAAAGAACATGTGGTATTGTGGAAAAATCTAATTTAATTCTAGTCGAATACTCTTACCTTCATATATGCAAAGTCACATCTTGCCTGAATGTAATTCCACTGGGCATCCTCCAAGATTCTGAAAGATAAAGAAGTAACACATATAAACATAGTGAACAGACAACTAAAACTGGCAATAGACTTTATAGTATTGTCAGAGCAGGCAGCACCATCCATTTACAGCTGATGTGATTCTGAACTCCATATAAAAGAAACAGAATAGAAAGAGAAGTAATAATGGAAACGTACTTTCTAGCCCTATCCTTCGTAAGTTCAGATGCGACTGAGAACTTTTTAATAAAAGCAGTAGCTGCATTTGGGCCATCCAAGTTATAATAGCCATTGGTGCTATAGAAGAAGTCCTCTGTAATCTGGTTTTCTATCTGCAAAACATGAAAATGAAATAAGATTACAAAACTGAGGAGGAAGCTATTGTGGACAGAAATACATTTTAGGGGCCTGCTTATACCAGAGAGCAGATGTCGCTATCTGCTCTCCATTATACTCCATATGGCTATGCACACTGTGGTCCACATTTTATAGCTACTTCATAATGCGGGGGTCACAGTGTGTACTTTGTGGTAGTTCATTGAGCTGCTCTATGATTGGAGGAAAGCTGGTCATGTGTGTTTGACCGGTCAAATAACCAAGCTGTCCCCCAGTTTTCTTTTTCTCACAACCCAATGGCTGCACTTTATAAATGCCCCCTTAGTTATATACTGATAGTCTTACCTTCATCTTTTTAAAGATGGCCTCTGCATCCTGCCAACTCCACTTCATGTCAGAAAGGCACCTGAAAAGGAAAGTGTCATGAGATTAGTAATAGACAATAGAATGACAGGACATATATATAAGGTTACTACACAAAACTCAACATTTAATTTCCAAGCAGCATGTATATATAGTGGAAACAATGATAAGCACAGAATTTCCCTCTGACTTCCTGGGTAACCTCCATTTTTGTCAGAGATCCAGCGAGTTGATTATCTCATTGGTAAGGGGAGATGATATTGTAAACAGCCTAGACTTAATATAGAAGAGCAGTGTTTATATTTATTTAAGGTACTTGTATAGTGCCGTCAATATACGCATCACTTTACATACATTGTACATTCACATCAGTCCCTACCCTCAAGGAGCTTACAATCTAAGGTCCCTAAGGCCAATTTAGACAGGATCCAATTAACCTACCAGCATGTCTTTGAAGTTTGGGAAGAAAACGGAGTACCCGGAGGAAATACAGGCAAGTAGTGTCGTGGTTGGGATTTGAACCAGCAACCCCTTTGCTGCTAGGCGAAAGTGCTAGCCACTACACCACTGTGCCGCCCAAAGTAAAGGACTACACTCTGCTCTGAGCAGGAGACAATTCCACCATGGACAAGTACAATAAATGTTTTGTACCACCAGGAAAAACTAGGCTGATCGAAAAGGAAAAAAAGTTGTCAAAGGGCTTGTGCAGACAGATTTTGGGATTGTGCCTATGACATCAATTTAATATTAGTTGACGAGATTTCTGAAATTATTCAGAATTGACAGGTGTATATGACCTGCAGTTGGTCTGCTTCTGACCTGCATTTGACATGCTTAAGACCTGCATTTGACTTGCTTAATAGGGCTTTTTCATTCCTATAGACTTGTTTGTGAATGCAAAAGTCCCTCAACATAAAATGCAAACTTGGAGATCACTAGAGTAATTCTGAGACATAATAAAATGTAATAGCTTCCTCCATCCATCTTGCTGCTCCTAGTACCGTGGTTCTCAACTCCAGTCCTTGGGACCCACTAACAGGTCAGGTTTGCAGAATAACTGAAATGCATCACAGGTGATATAATTTGCTGCTCAGTGATGGCAGTATTCTAGTCTGCATCTCCCCAAGGTAACACTTAAAATCTGGCCTCTTGGTGGGTCCCGAGGACTGGAGTTGAGAACCACTGTCCTAGTGTATTCTGACAGCCGCTGGTGATGACCTTTAGTATACCCAAACAGCAGCTGCATCCAGTCCTTGTTGGCCCAAACATTTTCAATCAAAGAATGTTGGACAGGATGGTGGAGACGGGGCCACATATGGAGCAAATTTCAGCTGTCTCCTGGTGAAAATCTCCTAGTGTATGGCCAGCTTTAATCACATAAAAAACAATAGAATAGAAATAGAAACCCAGACATACTTTTCCACCCACTGAGGGCGCATGTTGGTCATTCTGGCCAATTCAAAGACCATCATGTTTTTGTTTGTTGGGAAGATGATCTGTCCCTCATGCTAGTAAAAGCATTGTGGTGGAATTTGGCCTTCTGAATTGAGGAAGTTAAAATCATTCATAGAATGTACCCAGTCCCAGTTGTTTTCCCAAAGACACCTGTAAAGAAATATGGAGGTTAGGATGGACCGTAGAAGGCATAATAGAGCATTTTTTATTTTGATTAAAATAAGAAATAAATAACATATGGACCTATTTAATCAAGTAAAACGGGTAAACAATTTGTTGGGTTTCCACATGTTCATATTGCTAAAGCTAAATGGGTCTGACAATGTCATATAAGAACTTGTCTGACCTAGATGTTAAAGAATGGGAAAACAAAAACAAGTGTGCGAAAACCAGAAACTTAAATATTCTCCGAACATTCCGGTGACTTCAATGAACTTGTCACTGAGTTTGTCATGGTTAGACTCTAATTTTCCCCTATTGAAGCAGAAATGGCTGGGGATTTTTATCTTCAGCTTTCATCTTCTGGAAGATGATCATGGCTTGATTGTAGTTACCATTGTTTTGTTTGAGACACCTGGAGAAGAAAATATTGGTAAGAAAAGGTACAGAGAATATAACAATAGGATAGTAAAGAAGAAAATATTTTATATTGTTTTACAAACCCAACATATTTTGAATATATGTACTAGAATGTGTAATTACTCCAATTTTATGGACCCCCTTTCATTGGCAGAATCCCACAATCCACAAAGAATTTACATTTCATAAAAGGTTACATCTAAACCACAAGAGACCAAAAGAGAAATGCAGATCTGGGTGGATTCAGCTCTAAAGAGAAGCCCAACCTACAACTAAGGTTATAGTGATGGGCTTTCCCTGAAGTAATCAGACCAATTTTTTTAGCCAGGATACATCTTCTCAATTCTGCTCTAGTAAGGCTAAAAGGCACGGGACAGACTATGTTGTACAATTAAGGCCAAACTTGAAAATGGTGGCCATGTTGATGTGGATGACAGAGGGAATCCAGAGAACAAATCAGGACACTACAGGCCAAGAGTAAACTATAGGACCACTCTGATATTTGGAGACTTTTTCAATTTTTAAGGTGAACGTTAATGGAAATATTTTCTTCATATGATGTGTCCTGCATAATGCAGACTGGCTTCATCATTAAACATGGAAACGTCATTAATATAAATATGTAAGTTCTAACTAAAATCCAGTCGTCCTTCTTTTCTATAACTGCTTTATGGCTATGTATTGTGGGATAAAGCTGACAGGAAACCTTCATTCAATGATAAGGAACTGCTTAGATTTTTCATTTTCTTCATGAAGGTTGCTGAGGTTTTTGCCTTCCTCTGGATCAACTGTCGGTGAAGGATTGTGTATATGAGATTGTATGGTTATATATTGTTTTTCTTTCTGGTTGAAGTAGATGGACTTGTGTCTTTATTCAACTTGGCTAACTATGTTGCAAATCTTTTATATATTGCTTTTTAACATATTACTTCTGGCAATGATAAAATAAAGAAAAACCAGTGCTATATTTATCTGAATGCTGAGAAACAACATGCAAACAATGTGTATATATATCAAAGTGACTTGGTGCAATAGTGGTCAAATGCTATGTAAAATAATAAATACACTGTAATATCCAAAAGCAACTCTTAAAACATATACAGTATCTCACAAAAGTAAGTACAGCCCTCACATTTTTGTAAATAATTATATCTTTTCATGTGACAACACTGAAGAAATTACACTTTGCTGCAATGTAAAGTAGTGAGTGTACAGCTCGCATAACAGTGTAAATTTCCTGTCCCCTCAAAATAACTCAACACACAGCCATTAATGTCTAAACCGCTGGCAACAAAAGTGAGCACACCCCTAAGTGAAAATGTTCAAATTGGGCCCAAAGTGTCAATATTTTGTGTGGACACCATTATTTTTCAGCACTACCTTAACCCTCTTGGGCATGGAGTTCACCAGAGCTTCACAGGTTTCTACTGGAGTCGTCTTCCACTCCTCCATGGCGACATCACGGAACTGGTGGATGTTAGAGACCTTGCACTCCTTCACCTTCTGTTTGAGGATGCCCCACAGATGCTCCAATAGGGTTTAGGTCTGAAGACATGCTTGGCCAGTCCATCACCTTTACCCTCAGCTTCTTTAGCAAGGCAGTGGTCATCTTGGAGGTGTGTTTGGTCTCGCTATCATGTTGGAATACTGCCCTGCGGCCCAGTCTCTGAAGGGAGAGGATCATGCTCTGCTTCAGTATGTCACAGTACATGTTGGCATTCATGGTTCCCTCAATGAACTGTAGCTCCCCAGTGCCGGCAGCACTCATGCAGCCCCAGACCATGACACTCCCACCACCATGCTTGACTGTAGGCAAGACACACTTGCCTTTGTACTCCTCACCTGGTTGCTGCCACACACTCTTGACATCATCTGAACCAGTGATCCATGTCCTTAGTCTGCTTGTCTTCAGCAAACTATTTGGGGGCTTTCTTGTGCATCATCTTTAGAAGAGGCTTTTTTTCTGGGACCACAACCATGCAGACCAATTTGATGCAGTGTGCAGTGTATGGCCTGAGCACTGATGGGCTGACCACCCACCTCTTCAACCTCTGCAGCAATGCTCGTATGTCTATTTCCTAAAGACAACCTCTGGATATGACGCTGAGCACGTGCACTCAACTTCTTTGGTTGACCATGGCGAGGCCTGTTCTGATTGGAACCTGACCCGTTAAACTGCTGCATGGTTTTGGCCACCATGCTGCAACTCAGTTTCAGGGTCTTGGCAATCTTCTTATTGCCTAGGCCATCTTTATTTAAAGCAACAATACTATTTTTCAGATCCTCAGAGAGTTCTTTGCCATGAGATGCCATGTTAAAGTTCCAGTGACCAGCATGAGAAAGTGAGAGCGATAACACCAAATTTAACACACCTGCTCCACATTCACACCTGAGACCTTGTAACACTGAGTCACATGACACCGGGAAGGGAAAATGGCTAAATGGGCCCAATTTGAAGAAAACACCAAACAACTCCTGCGCTCGGATGCATCAACCAAAGGAAAAAACCTGACCATAAATAAATTCTTTATGGACGTCACGCTCACTTTGCACTTGGTGGTCTTGCTGCCCTCCTCAGGACCATGGGAATCCGAATGAAACTAAAGAGAGATACAAAGAAGAGAGGGGTGCACCGACCTAGTGCAATACCATAAGGCCATTTATTAAAAATTAAATGAGGCATAAAATATACTCACAAACGGAGCAGTATAAAAAGCCTATAAATCGTAGATGTTGACTTCATTCAAAAAGCCAGTCAATCTCCACCACAGCAGGGGGGATCCAGACGGCATCCTACGCAAGGCTAACGCGTTTCCAGGGCGAACCCTCTTCCTCAGAGCCTAGCGATCCAATGGACTGTCCCTCTTAAATACCTGTGTGTAAGTGAATCAGAAAACCCCCCTGCCCCTCCAAAAGGTGGGGCACTGGGGGAGGAGGTGGCCATCTCCAATGGATAGTATAAAAGTACGTGGATACCAATGGTCGGTTTCCCTCTTTTTCTTTTTCTTTCCCCAACTTTTTTGTTTATTCACTTACTTGTTCATACACCACATTAATAATGCACCCCATTTCCATTCACAGCCATTCACATATATTTTTTACAGTCATACCACACCTGGGTGCTCCTGCCCCCACCCTGGGCGCGGTCGGTGTGAACGGCCCTCGTTCCAGTCTCCCCCCTCGGTTCCCGAGCCACTGACTCCCGGGATGCCCCCATGCCCCAGCAGTCTGCCGCTGTTGTTCCGACGCTGCAGGTCTAATTTTCGGTAGGTTTGGGGTTGGTATACTTTTAATTTATGTACTGACATGTGATGTTTCTTTTTTATATTACAATATTTTCTTCTTTTTTTGATTATCGTCATGTCACGGCTGCTCCTGATGTGTGGCCCCAACTGGCCACGAAACGTGTAGAGCCTCTATCGCCGTGTACTACTCAAGTTACCAGATCTATGGATCATATTCCCAAAATTTAACCCCCGGGGTGATGAGAATTACAGGCCAGATTTCCTCTATACTTTTCATAATTGAACTATATTTTGGCTGCTATTTGAATACCAATATTAACGCAAATATTGATGGATTGGGGTCATGTTATATGCAATAATTGAACATTCTGAATATTACGATATCATTTTTCATTTATGAATATGGAATACGTAAGGCTATTTATGTATATCCTTTTTTATATGTATTACCATCTTAATCAATATTACTTTTAATAAATAATATGGAATACTAAACGTTAATAATGTATACCTTTTTGAATGTGTCTACCATTAAAATCATGAATTTTACCAAATCCATCATTATACTGTTATACACCACCTCGCTTCATTTAAAGTCCCACTTATTTTTCTCTGCGTATACACGCACTTTTATACAATTAAACAGGGATGGAAGTGCCCGGCCTTACCAGGCCATTAGTTTACTTCAATTAAAGTCCCACTATGCCCCGCTCCCCCCTTTCCCCCCCATCTCCAATGGATAGATAGACACTCATATGTTCCACCCCCTTACTGACCACTTAGAACCAGGCACATTGTTGACAACATTGGTAATCATTCAATGGATACATCAATAACACATTTATATAGGCAGATCCAGACATATAAGGATAGATACGTATAAATGCATATATAAAAACACAAGAAGAGACGGAATGACAACAAGGAGAGCATCCGCACGGCACTGATGCATATCACCCCACCGGGTTAGCAAACGTCAGCTGGATGTAAATATGGAAGTGTGACATATCTTTGCATGTGGCCTCTCAATCCTAATAGGGTACAGTACTGCACTCCCCACCCTCATGGTGTACAATCACTATCTCCTGTCCAATGCAGGGGTAATCGATGTGTCAGTAGCTAATGCTGGCGTCCACAAATGTGTGGAACGCAACCCGGCTCAGTGACCCGGAAGTAGGAGCGGCGGAGGTGCGCTCCACACAATCCCCTCCGGGTCCTCCTCAGCCAATTGCCAGCAATCTAGTGCCATAGGGGAGGAGAGGATGACGGAGGAGGAACGGGACCCACCCCCAATGAAGCTCGGGCAGATGACACTGATCGTAACAGACGTCCCGCCGCCACCTAGTGGATAAAACAGTAAGAGATGGACAATTGCTAACACAGAGGGTGTCGCGCGGAATGCATCCGAGGGTCACATCCAGATTGAGGGACAGCCGTTCCTACTCAATGTCTAGCCCAAAAAGGACCTCTTGGTACATTTATAAACATGAAACCATGAAAATAAGAGACCATGAAAATAAGAAAATACAATAAAAAAAAATATATATAAAAAGACTTTGTAGTGTTCAAACGGTTCATAAATATAATTTCAACAGTGTATTTTGTTGGTAATTAAAAAATATATATGAAGACCTATATATAAAATTGAACGCATATGATCTCATAAAGAACAAAGAGGGGAATAGATTTTCACCACCCATAAATGTTCGGTGACAGGGAGATAGCCAAAATAATCAAGGAGGGGAATGAATAAGCTATTCGGTGGCAGGGATAAAGCCCATGATGGTAGAAAACCACATAGGCACATTAGTGCGTCTAATGTACGCCTACACAAAAACCCCCATATATATATATATATATATATATATATATATATATATATATATATATATATATATACACACACATGCACACACGTTCCCTCGTTCGTGCGCTCGTGTGTGCATGGGGAAGGAAAGAGGGAAAAAGGAAAAAAAGGGGAGAAAAAGACAAGGAGGCCTGGAGACCCAGAGAGAAACACTGACAATGGACCACCCACTAGGCCCAACCCTCCACAGGGAGGTATAGACATCCGGAGCAATGTGCAACAGAGGAGATGAGGGGATTGGTCACCAGACCACCACACTAAAGGACAGACTGCAATTCAATCTCCTCGTTTAACCCCTTAGGACTTAGAGTCAAGCGTAAAAACCCAAAATGCCTCCCTGTTGCACAATCTCTGAAACTTGCTCCCACCATCCATGTGGTTGTCCATAGCCTTAATCCCAAACACTTTAAGGCCCGCTAAATTGCCCTCACGTTTCTCTGTGAAGTGGCGGGGGACGGAGTAGTTGTCCTTGAGGGTAGAAATGCTACTTCTATGTTCGTTCATTCTTATCCTCAAAGGGCGTGATGTACGCCCTACATATAAAAGGCCACAGGGGCAAAGCAGGCCATAGATGACGAATGAGGTTCCGCAGTTAATAAACTGCCTGATCTTAAAGGTCTTCCCACTGATGGCTACTACTTCCTTTTTTCGATGAATCATAAAACTGCAATTGGCACAGTTCGCCACCCCACACCGGTAACTACCCTTCTAGTCAAAGAGAGTGGACCAGGGGCTGGTTAGCTGCCTCTTATCCCTTTTTACCCGACTGGGCGCTATAATACTCCTCAGATCTTTCGGTTTCCTAAATATTACATTAGGGTGAAGAGGGAGGGTTTTAGCCAAAAATGGGTCCTGTCTCAGGATCTTCCAGTTGCGTCTAAAGATCCTTTGGATTAATGACGCCATGTTGTTATACCTAGTACAAAACCTGACGTTCCCCCCCTGAGGTTTAGTTGGCTTCATATAGCCACACCTTTCCACAGCAGGTTCTTCATCATACAAGGCCCAGTACTTTAAATAGGCTTGATCCAAAAGGTCTTCATCATAACCCTTTTCTATAAACTTATTTTTAAGGGATGCACTGAGCTCTTCGTAGTCACATCTCCTAGTGCAGGTCCGTTTTAGCCTACAAAATTGCCCGAAGGGTACATTTTTGATCCATCTTGGATGATGGTGACTTCTAGCATGCAGATATGAATTCCCTGCCGTAGGTTTAATGTGTGTCTTAGAGAAAATTTGATTCTCTTTATCCACCCGTAGTTCCGAATCGAGGAAAACCAAGCTCTCGTGGTCTATGACATGGGTAAACGAGATACCGAAAGGGTTATTGATACAGTGGGATAAGAACCCATTCAATTCATCATCAGAGCCATTCCAGATAATTATGATGCCATCTATATATCTGGCATAGAGGACCAGGTTTGCTCCGAACGGGTTATTGGTCCAGATGTATTTGGACTCCCAAAAGCCCATGAACAGATTTGCATAACTCGGAGCAAACCTGGCCCTCATGGCTGTGCCCTTTAACTGTCTGAAAAATTGGCCCAGAAAGCTAAAATAATTGTGAGTAAGCATAAATTCTACGCTATCACAAATGAACCGGGCCTGGGCATGATGGAAACTCTGATTAGTCACAAGAAAATGTTGAAGTGCCTGCAGTCCAAACTGGTGTTCTATTGAAGTGTATAAAGAGACCACATCCAGTGACAACCATCTATAGCCTTCCTGCCAGGAGTAAGAGGACAAAGCCTCTAGAATGTGACCTGAATCTTTAATAAATGAGGGTAAAGACATCACTATATCTTGCAGGAAATGATCAACAAAACTTCCCAGATTACTAGTGAGACTGTCAACACCTGCGATGATCGGTCTCCCTGGAGGGTTGATAGGGTCCTTGTGGACTTTCGGTATGTGATAGAAATGAGGTACTAGCGGATGTCTCGAATAATGGAAAATAAATTCGTCCTTAGTGATGACCCCTGCCTTAAGTGCCCCTTCTAGAAGAAGTTTAAGATCCTTCATGTAGCTGCTAGTGGGGTCACACGGGAGCCTAATATATGTGTCCCTATCCCCTATGAGCCTCTCTGCCTCTTGGATGTAGGTGTCTTTATCCTGGATAACCAAACTCCCCCCTTTATCTGCCTTCCTGATTATAATCTCAGGTTTATTCTTAAGGGAAAACAGAGGACCATTGATTTCATTATCCTGTTGTTTTAGCCTTCTCCCACCACACAAGGATTTTAGGTCTTCCCATACTAGTTCATAAAATGTTGGGATAAAATTTCCCTTTGACCAATGTGGGTAGAACATAGATTTAGGCCTAAATTTTGTCTGTATAACCTCGGCCTCGAGGAAGGGGCATACTGGTGTATCTCCGTCTTCTCCTACCCCCTCACTATAAAGCTCTTCCAAGATTCTTAGTATATCTGAGTCTGCAGAGTCCTCAGGGGAAAGAGTTACCATATCGCTTTCTTCACATGGCTCATTCTCCTTCATAGCAAAATATTGTTTTACTGTGAGATTACGTATAAATTTATTTAAATCCACAAATAGCTCAAATGCATGAGGCGGATTTTCGGGAGCAAAATTAAGTCCTTTTCTAAGGAGGTTCAGTTCCACATCGGATAATACTGATTTTAAAGATTAAAGATCTTTATAGTGGAATGGGATTCTAATTCCTTCTTCCTCTTTTTATATTTCCTACCTCCCCTCCTGCCTCGTCTTGTGGGTTTCCCCTTTTCCTTGTGACCAGTGGCGAGGTTCTGGAGGTGGTACGTTTTCTCACCACTGACTCTGTACTGCCCTTTGGTGGGGCTATGTTTTTTGCTGCGGGCTCGACCGACCCCGCAGCTCCTGTCACCGAAAAATTCCCGGATGAAGATGTCTTTCCTACATCCTCACTCCCCAGGGACTGATCTGCAGCAACATTTGCTTCCACCTGACCAGAGGTGCCAACTCTCTGAGTCATAGATGATAGTGCTCTCCTACTGGCTAGAGGGCTTAAATGTTGCTTACCTGACATGGTACCAGAAGAATCCCTGTGTATCAAGCTCTCATCTACATGAGCTTTCTTTATGGACCCAAACTGACCATTAGGCTAAATAATGTCCAAAGGGCTCAGGTGTTGTGAAACAGACCCCTACCTTTTGGGGCCATTAGGCAGTTGTTTTGAAGGTTTATGGCCTTTCTTTTGGAAATCCTTTCCAGAGCCATACCAATTTTTCTTAGGATTCCTCTCTACCTGATACCCACTTCTAGGGTGTCTATATCCATTTTTATTTGTATTATAATTATTGCTGTTTACACTGGAATCCTTATTTCTGGTATTAGCCTTAGCGTTGGTAACATGTCCCAATTTGGACATTTTCACTTGGGGGTGTACTCACTTTTGTTGCCAGTGATTTAGACATTAATGGCTGTGTGTTGAGTTATTTTGAGGGGGCAGCAACACATTTACACTGTTATACAAGCTGTACACTCACTACTTTACATTGTAGCAAAGTGTCATTTCTATATATCACTAAAGAAGGGTCACTTGAAGAATATAAAAGTGTCCGTAAAGAATAATAGTCCCAAAAAAGTTAATTCATGTAAAGTCTTTGTGCAGTGATGAATTCCAAAAAACACACAATGTACCAGTGAGCTGAAGAAAGCCAAATCCACCATGTGACAAACTAAAGTAATTGTCCGCACTTACAAGATAATGTTGACCCCTCTTTGCCTTATAGCAAGGGGGGTCTGCCAAGGCTTTGTGGGTATTTCAACCCTACGGGTTACACTCCGACCTGGTCCCTTATAGATGGCCCTCTTGACCCTCCAGCATATCCAATGCAGGGGTACACACCAGCTATATTAGCAAGCCAAGGAAAAAAGAGGAAAATTCCTCATGGTGTAGTATCCAAAAAATGTTTTTCTTTCTCGGACATCATGGGACACAGAGCAGGCTATATATTCAAATACATACTGGGTTATACGCCACCTATAGGTGAATGGACACTGGTAATCAAATAAAAAACAAAGAGGAAGTTCCCCCTCCTATATAACCCCTCCCACACTGGGAGCACTTCAGTTTTTTTCGCCAGTGTCTTGAAGGTGGATGGTCACTTCTACAGCACTGTGGTGCTTCTATGCTGGTTCCCACACAGGTTGTTTTAGAATCAGGGACAGCCTTCATGCCAGATCCATTTCAAACAGCATTACGCTGTAAGCGACCATATATGGCGCTGGATCCTACGTGTAGGTAAACCTGGAACACTTAACTAAGGTATGCCTGCTGGGTGCTATACAGGTCCAAAGGAGTGGTCCATCAGAATGGGTACCCAGTCCTTGAATGTCATTTGGACAAAGCCTGCCATGATGGGTGAAGGTTGGGCCTGCAGTCTCCTTCAGGCCTTGCAACGAGGAATGATGAGTAATCCCCAATGGGGATCATTTTACTGAACCCAGCTTGCTTCCTGCAAACATGGGAAAAAGTAAATTTTCCCTCCTTTTGCCTGCACTTCTTTTTTCTCACCACCAGAGGGCTTGGCTAGAAAGAGAGTCATGATTGGTCATGCCTGCAGTTCCTGTGAAGTTACCACCAGGGGGAGCCTGCACCAGTACTAATCTGTCTTTTCACTATGTAAGTGAATGGACGATCGCAGGAGAGTCGCCTGAAGCAAGGACAGGGCTGGAGAGCAGGCTAAAGATCCTCCTGGTGACACGTGAGTCTAGGGGTGGGAGCTGAGTCAGGCTGGGCAGGAAGTTGAGTTTGGGAAACGTAGGCACAGCAGTGCATGCACTAGCAGCCATGACTTCCAAGAAGCACAGGGGGGCAGCGAAGCTGCCTGTAATAAGGCTAGTGGCACAGGTGGGTTACCACAGCCCTTGCTGAGGCTAGTCGGACCACTGCTGCCATTTCTTCCCCTGAGAGACCAGAAATGACCAGGCTTTCTAAGCCGCTGCGGCTGTCTTGTATGGTAGCTGACCCCTCATCTGTTTCCTCACAGTTTGTTACTAAAGATAACCTGTCGGCAGCCTTACTGACCTTAGAAACCAGGATTGCTGGTATGATTGCTTCTACCACACAGGATGAGAAGGGTGACAGATCTCCTTCCCCTAACCCTCTGATTCTGGAGCGAGAATGGGTTGATTAGGGAGAGGAGGTAGCTACAGGGGATCTGGCCGATTCTTTTGCAGACACTTCTGCTTCAGAAAGTCCTGAGCCAGAAGAATCCCCAAGGACATCTGCCCCTCAATCTTAGAGGCTGCTGACCCAGGTACTTACATGTAAGGTACGTGCAACATTCAGGTTACCTCCAGTGGAGAGTCCTGTGGATGCGTATTCCTCCCTTGGGTCATTAAAATACCACAAGGTGCACAGGGATTTGCTTTGCACCCTCTCCTTGAGAGGGTGATATATGCTGACTGGGTGCACCCAGACAGATTGTTTGTTCCTTCTAATATATCCTATGGAGGAAAGCTTATTGAAAGGGGGGAGTACCAGCTGTCCATGCAGCAGTCACATCCCTAAGTAAATTGCTGACCTGCCCTGTGGATAATGCCCAGGTGTTAAGGACCCTTCAGATAAAAAGCTTGAGTTGTTATTAAAGGCTTCCTTTTCCTTGGCTGGGCATCGTAGCTTATTTTTTTTTTACTGTTCTGAAGCAGCATAGAGGCTGCATTGGATGCATATGTGCTTTGCTCATCCTGCTTGAGCTTGGTTGCAGTTGAACAGGGGCATGCTTACAAACTGGCTTAAACGCATGGTTGCTAAAAAAGCACGTTTGCCTAAATGAATCTTTGCTGGAACATGTGTTTGCTTAAACACTTGTTTGCTTAAAACACGTTTGTTAAAATAGGTTTGTTAAACATGGTTGTTAAAACAAGTGGGCTAAAACTCAGGGTTGCAAAGCAACACATGTCGCATAGACTCAGGTCGCATACAGACTCGTGTTGCATAAACTCATGTCGCATAGAGACTTGTGTCGCATGGGCCTGGGTCGCATAGAGACGCATGATGCACGGGACTGTCTCATGGGCCTGTGTCACATTAAGACTTGTGTCTGCGTGGGCTCGTGTCCGCATAGGAAGGTGTCTGCATAGGTAGCATGATGCAGAGACACCTGATGCCTATGAATGCATGTGGTGCATAAACAGATGCCTGCTTACTTACATAGGCACGTTTTGCATAAACACATGCCTGCTTGCTTACTACTCGAACCTATTATGGTCCCGAAGCAAAACGGGGAGGTGAGGCCTATTTTATGTCTCAAGGTCCTAAACCAATTTCTTGCGGTACGGCCGTTCCGCATTGAGTCAATCCGCTCAATGATTGCCTCCAGGAAGGAGATTTTTTGGCATCAATAGACATCAAGGATGCATATTTGCCTGTGCCAATTTTGCTACCTCATCAGAGGTTTTTGCGTTTTGCAATAGAACAACCCTACCAGTTCTGGCTCTGCCATTCAGGATCACAATAGCTCCCTGAATCTTCATAAAGATTCTTGCTCCAGTGCTGGGCCTTCTAGTGTCACAAAGGGTCCTAATAATGGGGTGCCTGGACAACCTCTTGCTCAGAGATCAGTATCCGTTCAGACTCGAGCAGAATGTGACCCTAACAATCCTGGAAAGCAGGGGTTAGGTCATGTATGTAAGATATTCCTTACTAGACCTAGTTCAGTCTCTGGAATATCTAGGTCTATAGCTAGATTCAGTCCAGGCAAGGATACTCTCACCGCTGATCAGCGACCTCAAGGCTCTGGTAAGCCAGGTGAGGGCGATGAAACACTCTTCAGATTCACCTCTGTGTGAGGCTGCTAGGGAAGATGGTAGCCTCTTTTGAGGACTTTACAAACTAAACAATATATTGCGCTTGTGGAACCCCAATATTATGCATGCTGCAACTTAACCATGTGAGAATACAATGTGATAAAATTAACAATAAACAAAAAGTTGCGCCAAAATCAAACCACAAAAATTATAAAAACATCAAATTGTCGTAATAGTCCAGAAAACGTGTGTGCGTGTTTTCTGGACTATTAGGACGATTTGATGTTTTTATAATTTTTGTAGTTTGATTTTGGCGTAATCTTTCAAGGAATTTCCCTATGCACTGTTTCACTCCAGGGTGCTTCAGCGCAACATCCTGGCAGAGTGGAACAGACAATTGCAGACTTCGGATTCCTGCATATCCTTGTCTCCCAGGGCTCGATGGAATCTCGCCTGGTGGTTAGTAAACCAGAATCTGTCTCAGGGTATATCTTTTCTTCCAGTGTCTTGGAAGATTGTGACCACAGATGCTAGTCTTGTAGGCTGGGGAAGGGTCATGGGGGATTCCACAGTCCAGGGGAGATGGTCCTTGGTGGAGCAGAGATTGCCCATAAACCTCCTAGAGCTATGAGCTATTCGGCTAGCTCTGAGGTGTTGGACATCCAGGTTGCAGGGCTACCTGGTAAGGGTACAGGCCGACAAGACCACGACATTGGCAAGTTTGCAAGACTCTCTGCAGTTCACATCCCAGACGTTGGAAAATTGGAAGGTGGACTTTATCAGCCGCCAACAGATACACCTGAGAGAGTGGTCACTGCAGCCAGAAGTGTTTCGGGAAATTTGCCTGTGCTGGGGGACGCCAAAGGTTGATCTACTGGCACCCCAATTCAATATCAAAGTCCAGCAGTTTGTGTCCCGATTAGGGGCTCTGGTGATTCAATGAGCCCAGTTCTCCATGATTTATGCCTTTCCCGCAATCTCTCTGCTACCACAAAATTCGGGAGGAGGCGGCGAGAGTCATTCTGGTGGCGCCAGATTGGGTCAGGAGGCCTTGCTACCCAGAGATAATGAGGTAAGCAGCGGATGGGCCTTGGCAGCTTCTGGTCCGATCGGATCTACTCTCAGGGTGCTATATTCCACCCAAATTTACGTGCGCTAAGCTGACGGCATGGCGATGGAAGCCGCGGTATTGAGAGATCCTGGGGTTTTTGGGCCCTGTGTTATCTACAATGTTAAACACTAAATAGCTAGTCACCAGGATGATTTATCACAGGGTCTGGAAGGCTCACATTGCATGGTGTGAGGCCAGGAAATGGCATCCCTGCAAGTATGTGATTTGTAAAATGCTAGCCTTTCTTCAAGTAGGAGTAGACTTGAAGCTGGTTTTGACTACAATCAAAGGACAGGTTTCTGCCATGTCCATGTTTTTTCAGAAGCCTTTGACTTCTCGCTCCTTGATCAGGACCTTTCTTCAAGGGTTAACTGTTACCACCTGTTAGATTTCCTCCCTGTCCATGGGATTGAATCTGCTTTTGTCAAAGGACAAGTTTCTGCCTGTCCATATATTCTCAGAGACCTTGGCTTCTCACTCCTTGATCAGAACTTGTCTACAAGGGGTAACTCGGCTGTTACCTCCAGTTAGATTGCCTCCCTGTCCAGGGGATTTGAATTTGTTTTTGTCAGTGCTGCAGAAGCAGCCTTTTGAACCTATTAGGGAGATTCCCTTGGTTCTTTTTTTTTTTTTTTGGGTCTGCTGTGACTAGGCCTTGTTTTTTTTTTTTTTTTTCTTGGTTCCCTTAGAGGG
>BLSH010293706.1:484798-495272 GCA_018402905.1 Glandirana rugosa | reverse complement strand
CCCAGCAGGAGCCCATACTCTCCTCCCATGTCATATAGCACTTGGGGGGGGGGTGTGTTTTCCTTAGTATTGGAATAGTTATGACCAGAGAGCAATGCTAATGCATAACAATAAAGAAGATCATGTAATAATTTCATATAGTACATTGTGTGTACACTTACTGCAGCTGTATAGTCCAATTTCCATGCCTGTTAGTGTGCAGTGGTCATTATGTGTGGGACGCTTCCTGGGTACAGTTTATGTCCCATTGCTGACATCACTTCTGATTTCCCAGGTATCCAAAGTGAATGATGTAATTTCCGGCCGGCGGCGCCATTTTGTTGTAGCTAGACACTTGAGGCTGGCTATTGCCAGAATAGTGATGAAGCTATCGGCGCCCTTTTAGTGTGGATTAGCAAACAGAACTCGCCGATCTCACAGCGCCGACCCAGGGATACTAGCACAATATCGCAGTGCAATGTATTATCTTATGTAATATATATGTATATACTGTATATATACATACATATATACACACATACATATACTAGGTACAGAGGGCAGGGAATAATCAGTCAGTTTGGCTCCTGCTGTATTTCCCATGTTACTTTATATTCACCCCACACATCCTGCGTGGATGTATAAGTGACACACAATCACAGTAACAGGTACAGACTTATTGAATAGAGGATCATAATTACAGCCACAATAGCAAAAGATAGTAAATGCTAAATATGTATGGGTGTATAAAGGGTGTTTGCCGCACACCTTATACTATGTGCATACGCATATGTGTACCTGTGTGGGGTTTGGAACAAGGTGATGCACATAGACGCGCGCCCATGCGATGCATAACTGCACACCCATGCGCACCCACCTAGTCCTGACCTCATATTGCTCATATTAAGAATATAAGGGAGACAGTACACAAATACTAGAAGTGGCGCCAGTATATTATTATATAAAATTCCCAGTCAATTGGCTGTGTGAGTACCTCAACCTAAAATAAGCATGAACTGTAAATGTTGCAAAACGTGTATCTTGTATATGTATAAAAATGTAAAAATATCTGAAATGTTAAATGAAACGGGACAAATGTACATATATATACACATCCCAGAGAAACGAAGTAGGGTAATGAACACTAAACTGATGCAGTGCTGGACAGATGAACTGTACCGCCATAAGACCACTAAAAGGAGAAGAGAGGAGAAACATCAATCTGTATCTATATAACTATGTATATACATATAGAATATACATAACGTTGCAATCATGAAGGTGGATGACTAGATGTATATAAGTGTGTATGCATGCACGGTGGCAGAGCACTGTCATTTTTTCAGTGTTGTCACATGAAAAGATATAATAAAATACTTCCAAACCTGTGAGGGGTGTACTCACTTTTGTGAGATGCTGTATATAGTCTGTTCCATCCTTTATGCTATGTTTCAGTGATAAAATATACAGTAGCAGTTTCAATTATCTTTGCCGGGGGGAGGGAAGCATGCTCCTGCGAAGACCATAATAAAAAAAATGACCTGACAGCGGCCGCATCAGCAAATATTGTGGGTGCGCTCATGTGCTCACACTCTAGCGGGGGAGCCAGTGATCGGGTGGGGCGGACTTGATACCCGCCGGCGACCCGCGATCGCTCCCCGGCAGTGACAGGTCGGGGATCTGTGTATGTAAACAAGCGGATCCCCATTCTGACAGGGGAGAAGAGAGTGATTGTATGTTCCTAGTATATGGGAGCAGCGATCACTCTCCTCTCCCAGTCAGCCCAGCCCCCACACAGTTAGAAACACCTAGCAGGAAACTCATTTAACTCCTTGATCGCCCCCTAGTGTTAACCCCTTCCCTGCCAGTGACATTTACACAGTGATCAGCGCATTTTCATATCACTGAAAGCTGTATAAATGCTAATGGTCCCAAAAGAGTGTCAAAAGTGTCCGATATGTCTGCTGCAATGTTGCAGTCCCGCTAAAAATTGCAGATCGCCACCATTACTAGAAAAAAAATAAAAACAGCATAAATTAATTCTCATTGTTTGTAAACACTAGAACTTTTGTGCAAACCAATCAATATATGCTTATTTTGATTTTTTTTTACCAAAAATATGAGGATGAATATATATTGGCCTAAACTGATGAATAAATTTGTTTTTTTTATATTTTTTTTATATGTATTATAGCAAAAAGTAAGAAATATTGTTTTTTTTTTTTTTAAATTGTCACTCTTTGTTTATAGCGCAAAAAAATAAAAAACACAGAGATGATCAAATACCACCAAAAGAAAGCTCCATTTGTAGAAAAAAAAGGACGTCAAGCTTGTTTGGGTACAACGTTGCACGACCGCGCAATTGTCAGTTAAAGTGACGTAGTGCCGATTCACAAAAAATGCTCTGGTCAGGAAGGAGGTAAATCCTTCCGGGGCTGAAGTGGTTAAAAACAGATGTGATTAAAAAAAACCTGGTTAGGTCTTAATGAAGCCATTTGTATTGTTTTAAATTACCTTTGCAAAAAAGACCTGGGGTACACAAATTTAGTTAATATAATTTATTTTCTTTTGGCATTTTTTACCCCTCTCAGTTCGTTGACCCTGGAAAACCACAAGGCCAACGAAGGAGAGTTCTCTGACTTCCAACAGAGAGGGACGCTGGATTTGGCCACATTCAGGAGGTGGATGGTAAATGAGGATTTGTATATTTTGATAGGCCGCTCAGCGAGATGAAGCAGGCAAGCCACCGGCTTGTCTTCCAGTTCCACACTTGTCAAGCGTGTAACGGTGCGGGTCACCCCCTGCCAAAAAGGGCTGCAATCTAGGGCAGCTCCAAAAAATGTGGAGCATCCTGCCCTCATCTCTTCCGCAGCGCCAGCACAGACTGGAGGCCTGCGGATATAGACGGTGCAAGGTCGAGGGGACTCTGTACCACCGGGACAAGATTTTGTAGCATGTGTCCTGGACCTTGGTGGCAATGGAAGATTTGTGTGCAAAATGTAGTATTTTCTCCTGTTGGGAGTCCGCAAGTTGGAGGCCCAGGTCTGCATCCCACTTGATGAGGAATGGGGGTACAAAGCCCTCCGGGGGTGCGGGGAGAGCAGAGTACATCAGAGAGAGGCTATGATGGATAGGCTCACCCCGTCCGCATATGTCTTCCAGGGTTGTAAGAGATCTCTGTTTACGCAAAAAAACGCGTAACTGGAGGCTACGGAGAAAATCCTCCCCTGCAATCGAGTTGAGAGTCCCATCTGGGCGCAGAAAGTCGGCAACGTAAAGCCGTCCATTCTCCCGGAGGCATTGAAAGGAAGGATCAACGAGGCCCGGCTAAAACTCTGGATTATCGAGGATCGGAATCATGGGTGAGGGAGAAGGTGATAACCAGGTGCGCCGGAAAGCCTCCCTTACCGCCACCAGTGTGCCTCCTAGTGTCGGATGCTCCGTGCTAGACCTCGGGAGAGGGGAGGATTTCCACGGCCAGCTTTTTGCCGTGTCCGCAGAGTCCTTCAACTCCATTGCCACCCAGTGCTTCGCCTCCACATTACAAAACCAGTCCACCAGTCTGGCAAGATGTGTTGCCCTATAGTAGGCTTTCATATCTGGTAGGCCCACACCACCAGTCGCTTGGCCAAGTGAAGCAGGGGAAGTCTGATACTGGACCGCCCGTGGGACCACACAAATTCCCGGAACATGGCGTCCAGTCGTTTGAAAAAGACAGGCAGGAGGCGAATAGGGGGGGGCCTGCATGATGTATAATACCTTTGGAACCAAGTGAGCGTGAGGGAGTGCCAGTGCAGCAATTCCGTTTTAAGGCGGGCCAGGAGGGGAACATAATTAGCGGCGTAAACTGCTCCAACATCGGACGTGATATCCACTCCCAGGTAATGTATGGACTGACTTGCCCAGCGCAGGGGATATCTCAATCTCAGCCGATCAACCACGTCCTGGTCCACAGTTATATTAAGCACTGAGGACTTGGATACGTTTATTTGAAAGTTAGAGAGGGAGCCATATTCGTTGAGCAGCTGGAGGACCCTAGGGAGGGATGTGTGCGGGCTAGATAAAAAGAAAATGAGGTCGTCCGCAAAAGCGGCCACCTTATGCGCCCCCCAGTGTCTAGAATATCCCATCACTGCCGAGTCCGTCCTCACCCTACACAGGAAAGGTTCCAGGGTCAGGATGAAGATCAGAGGGGACAACGGGCACCCCTGCCTGGTACCGTTTCAGATGTCGAAAAAGGCCGACCGGGTCTCGTTAACCTTAACCGCTGCTGATGGTGTGGAGTATAGGGAGAGGACCCACCCTAGCATTGACGCTCGAAGGCCAATATTTTCTAGCGTGGCCTGCAGGAAAGACCAGCTGACCCGGTCGAAGGCCTTCGCCGCATTGGTGGATAGCAAAAGGAGGGACGCCTACTCGTCGGCAACGCATGGATTAGGTTCAGCACCGAATAGTGTTGTCCCTCGCCTCCCGTAAGGGAACAAACCCAGCCTGATCTCGGTGAACCAGACTCGGCACATGTGGAAGCAGCCTATTCGCCAGGACCTTGGCGAACAGCTTCAGGTTGGCATTCAGAAGGGCTATCAGCCGGTAGCTCCTGCAATTTAGCGGGTCCTTCCCCTCTTTTGGGATCAGCGAAATGAGGGCTCTCAGGGATTCCACATGGAAACGGTGGCCATATGAAAGGGCATTAAATGCTTTGGCCATGGACCTCGAGAGTGCCTCGTAGAAAGCCTTGCAGTACGAAGGGGTCCTGCCATCCGGGCCTGGGGCCTTTCTTGGTTTAGTCTCCGCCAAGGCGGCCCCCACCTCCTCAAGTGTAATAGGCTGCTCAAGGCTCTCCTGGGTCCAGGGTTGGCATCCCAGAGGAAAGCAGGTAAGCATGTGCAGCAGCTTCCTCTTCCCCAGAGCGATCCATGGACGAAGGGTCACCCAGATTGTAGAGGCCTTTGAAGAAGGAGTGGAACTCTCCCGCGATATTGGAGGACACTGATAATTTTTGGCCAGCAGCAGTGAGTACAGCGGGAATGTAGGTTCTAGTTCGTGGACCCCAAAGTGCCCTAGCCAGGAGAGTGCCTGGTTTGTTCGAGAACAGTTTTTGTGTAGTCTGCTCAAACAGAAGCGTGTGCAGTTCCTCCCGAACCTTCAAGAGGTCCTGGAGGGTGGAGGGAGCCAGGGTCTCCTTATGTGCACACTCCAGAGAACGCAGCCGCAAGCAGAGTTCTGCCACCTGTTGCGATCGTTCCTGCTTGCGGCGGACACCCCATTTGATCAAGACCCTGCGTACCACTGTCTTGTGTGCCTTCCAGACCACCATTACTGATCGAATCAGTGTTTAAGGAGAAGTAATTTTCGAAGGGCTGCGAGGACATCCACGTGGATCTCCTCAGACTGAAGGAGAGCCTCATTGAGCTTCCAGCTCAGTGGGGGGCGTACCAACTGGTCAAACCACAAGGTAAGGTGGATCGAAGCATGGTCCAAGATCCATACAATACCGATCGAGGAGTACACCACTCGCACAAGTTCTTGGTGAGGAATCAAAAGGTAGTCCAACCTGGAATGTGTGGTGCACCCAAGAGAAAAAAGAATAGTCGCAATCTCAGGTATGCTGGATCCACCAGGGGTCGACTAAATGAAGGGAATGGAGGTCAGTTTTGATCCTCCGAAGGCAGGAGTAGAAGAGATGTGTCACACCTCTTGAGGCATCCAGCAGTGGTTCCATGGCAAAGTTTGTCACCCCCGAACAGCAGAAGACCATCCAAGAAGTCCAGGAGTTTGGGAAGGAGTTTACGCAACAATTGCGCATGATCCTTATTAGGGAAATATAGGTTGGTGACCCAGACACGCAGCCACAGAGAAAGAGATAACGGCCTAGGGGATCTGTCTTTTGCGCTTACAATACCAACGGGGTTCAGCTAGCCACAAGAATGCTGATGCCCTTAGCTTTGGATATGGGTGACACGCTATGATATACTGTGGGGAAGGCCCTGTTTGTTAGCCTTGGTATGTGATCACCCCTGAAGTGAGTCTCCTGGAGGAAGGCTACCTGCGTCCCCTCTTTTTTCAGAAAAGATAGGAGCTGAGATCTCTTCTCTGGCATATTGAGCCCTCGAATGTTGAGGGAGGTGAACTTGAGGAGACCCATCAGCGCGGTGCTACAGTGCAGGTGACTGCCAAGTACGGCCAGAAGACCAAGTGCGGCAGGGGCGCCCCCAGACACAGAACACACGCAAAGGAAAAAGGGAAGAAGGGAAAGTGGGGGGGAGAGAGGAAAAGAGGGACCATATAGAGAGAAAGGAAAGAAGAAGTGAAGAAAAGGGAGGGGGGGGGAAGAAAGAAGGGAGGGGGTAAGAAAGAAGAGAAAAGAAATCCCCCAACCAGATAGAGCTGCAGCAACCGCAGAGGGAGGGAGATCGGTCAGGAAAAGAGAGAAAAGGAGAAGTCTAAGAAAAAGTGCCTTAGTGTACCGGTATCGCCCGTGGGTGTATATCACGGTCCTTGCCCTAATGGGGGGGACTGATTATGTCGCCCCACCCGACAGACCTGAGGTCACGACTTAAGAAAAGGGAGTGGAGATGCTGAAGAGTAGGGACTGCTAAGACATATGGTGCGTTCCTACAATACGGAGCAAAAAGAGATCACGCCAGTTATGAGACAATAAGATTGGCAGTTTAAATGAACCAAAAACATTGAATACCAAACTCTGGGACCCGGAAGACTGAGAGAAAAACAGACAGCCCCTTGGACCAAACATCAAACTACAGAAAATATATCAAATGGTAAATATAAACCCACAGCCCATCCACCCGCGGGGGCAAGGAGGAGGGAGGCAGGGGAGGCACCCCGAGTCCCCCGACCGCCCGCCGCAGTGCACCGGGAGGGCAGCCACCCCAAAAGGGCAACCACACAACCCCACCCGGCCCTAGCCACAGCAGGCCACCACGCGACCCCCCTACAAAGGAGGGGGAAAGGGCTCCCCCCTCAGACAATCCAGGCCCCCCCAAAGTGTCACTGGATCCCCTCAGCAATACAGGCATTGTTACCCCTCTTACATTACACGTCCTCCGCACCCGGCGGACCCCCCGTAGGGGGCCAGCCGGGGGTTCCACCACCCCAATACCTAAATCAGTCCAAGCTGAGTCCCTGTGTATCAGCCCCCAGTCCCATCTCCCCCAGGCACGTCCCGAAGGCAGGTCGTCGGGCCCCCACACTGCACACCAGCCCCCCACAGCACTCCCCTGCCCGACCCACACAAAGTGGCCTGAAGACCGGGAAGGCACAGAGGGGGCAAGGCACCACACGGGACCCCGCTCCGTCCGCCGGGCCACCCCCAGGCAGAGCACCCCCCCTGCGAACAACAGAGCACCACGAGTGCGAGGCAGGACTGGATCAGCCAGCCAGAGTGCCCGGAGGTAGTATGGAAATGCATGACCAGTCATCCAGACGGTAACACAGTTCAGGGGGGCACCCATGCATGGAAGGGGCCGCCAGCCGGGCGTTTGTAGAGCAGCAGTCCCAGCGGAGATGTCCAGCCCCGGGCCGAGGCAGGAAGGTCCTAGGGATCCAGCAGGGCAGGGAGCCCGCAGAGAGACAGCGGGAAAGGACCGTCTCCCAGCACCCATGGGACCGGGAGGCATGGGGGCCACCCACCGCCCCAGCCGGGAGCCGAGGGGGAAGGGTGGAAAAACAAGGCCGGGATCACCAGTCTACTGCAGGGCAAAGCCTCGTGGGGCACAGTCATTATTCCCGGCAGGGGAGGGTATGATGGGGGGAAGGCCAACCAACGAACCCCAGCCACCATTACCACCAATTAGGCACCGTCTATGACCGAGGGGTCTGTCCAAGAGAGGCTATAGCCAGTGGCCATCTGAGGAGAGGGGACAGTCACACAGTGGATCGGCAGGGCAGGGTGAAAACCAGGGGGAAGGCCAGGGGAGTCAACAGAACGGTCTTACCAGGGTCTCTGGCGGTTAAGTCCATAAGGCTTCCGAGATGGTAGGTTGCTGCCGAGAAGTTTGTCTACTCTGGGCCCTGGACCTAGGCCGCCGTTGTCGCTGTGGTCATGGCGGGGGAGGCAGCGCCATCCCCTGATTGAGGAGGAAGTCGTGCCAGTTGGGGACCTCGGTGCCTGGCTTGTGGATAAACTGAAAGAGGTCGGGTAGCTGCTCCAGGGATCGAAGGAAGAGTTCTTCACCATCCTTTACAAGTAGGTGGAAGGGATGCCCCCATCAATATGTGGCCACCGACTTTCTTAGTAGATCCAGAAGGGGACGCAGGAGACCCCGCATGATGTGGGTCTGGCGGGAGATGTTTAGGTAGATCCAGATACTAGCCCCATCGAAGTCCAACGGGCCCTTAGTCCAAGCTTGCCTGACAATGTCCTCTTTAATGTTGAAAAAATGGACCCTACAAAGGACATCCCTGGGCTGGTCGGAAGGATCCATCCCCTGAGAGGAAGTGCGGGTGCCCGGCACCTTATGGACCCTGTCCAGTTCTAGGTCAGCGGTGGGAGGTTTATCTAGATACTGGTTCAGGATGGCCGTCACCATAGCTCTAAAATCTGGCCCCCTGGTTGCCTACGGGATCCCCCCGGAGGCGAAGGTTATTCCACCGACTGCAGTTTCTCTGCTAAAAAAAAAATGTTAAAAAAAAAAAATTTCTAGAAAAAATTACTGATTTAAACTTGTAAACAAACAGTGGCAGGAAAAGCCTGGTCTTCAAGTGGTAAATATAAATAAACATGAGGGTGCTAATGAGTGTAGTAATGCACAAAAAAAAAATGGAAACTCAAAGTGGCAACTTACATTTGGCAGTAAAAAAAAGTGCATATCACAAACTAGCCATCACAGCTGGAAACTTTGCACACAGGAATGGTGGGTCCGGTCCAGCAGTAGAAGGCACTACCACTGTCTGGATAGACAAAGGGATTGGCAACCAGGGTGCAGGAAGCACGCAGGGCTCTGGAACAAAGAGAAGATCTAGCCAGAATTGACATCAGCACTGGGGGCTGAACAGGGGCATGGCAACGCATTTCAGAGCTGCCCAGATACTTTGTCAAGAGGCTCGAACTCACTGGCATTTATATTTACAGGGGTTTTCAGATCTCAGTATGACGAGCTGCAATGAGTGTTTTAAAGCCTTTATGGACATTATTGGACTATTCTCCCCCAGTCTTTCCCAAGTCATACAGTTAGCATTATATTCTTGTGCACTGTTTCAGTGTTTTCTTTTTACTTTCCAATATTAAAGCATCTAAACTCAAGAGCAAAAATTTAAAGCATTCCAGCTTAAAAGTTCTTATATGTGGTATCTGCATTTCTTTTTTCACACATTTTTCCCTTTGTTTGAACCTATTAATCCAGCCGTTAACGCCCTTGCTGTCCTGGAGTGACAACTGTACTGAGCAACCTTGTTGGCCTAGGAAAATGAGTGTATTATGACTACATAACACCTCCCTCTTCTCACAACAGGGGAGGAGTTTTGTAGTCCATGGACCTAGCAGGGGACAATTATAACTGATATCAGTCCAGAGGCAGAAAGCTCAAGACGTTATCAGCTCACATGATATATGGCTGGATACGCTTGTCAAGCAGACATAATAATACATGATACGTAGTAATACACCACGTTTGACCCCAAAAGGGACCAAATCATTGTTAAAGTTTACATGCACTTTAAATAAGAAAAAAAAGAGAACTCCAAACTGTTGTCTCCAGAATCCAAAATCTGTTAAAAGAAAAGTATGGGATTTTTTTTTTTTTTAAATCATACTTACCTAGGTGGATGCATCGGTGCGATGCTGCATCTGCCCCCCCCCCAACCAGGTCTAAGGTTGCTGATCGTTTGGTTCTCAGAACTCCTTGAGCAGAGAGCTGGTGATTACCAGTCACTGCTCTCTGCTCTGCCACCTCGAACCCCCCCCATGCTTACTGGAGTGCTGGGTTGTGGAGGGGGACCGGAGCGGCTTGCTGAGAGCCTGAGAACCAGTCCAGGCATGTGGGCGGACCCCAACCATATGGTTGTGATCTTTCCCCAACCTTGACCAGCTCTGTGACATCAGTTGGCAGCGGGCTTATTTAAATGGTTGTTTAAATGATCCAAGATCCTTTAATGTTAAACGTGTGTAGCACCCTCTAGGTAGGTGTTAGAATAGGATTTTTGTTTTGCAGTATAGGTAAGTTTAGGCAGGCCTCCTGTTTGTTTTGGTTCTGAGCTGAGAGTGGCTCAGTGTAGCAGCTGGTGACTCACAGGTGGTGTCACTTCTTGGTTACCACCCTCTTGCTTATAGAAAGTGCTAGAAGAAGAGGAGGGGAAGAGAGGTGGAGCTGTCTGGGGTGTTCTGGGGAGCCCTGATCAATCCCCTACTTGGATTGGCAGGGGCCTCCTCAGGGTCAGCCCAGCTGGGGAGGAGTAGTTCAGGTGAAAGAACTGAACATGGAGTACTAGGCTGTCGAGGCCTTTGAGGGAGCCCCCCAGTCTGGGGGGGGGGGGGGGG
>BLSH010293706.1:462308-479423 GCA_018402905.1 Glandirana rugosa | reverse complement strand
TAAAAAATAAAAAAAAATTAAAAACCCCAAAAATGAATTCTCATCATCCGTAAACGCGGCAACTTTTGCGCAAACCAATCAATAAACGCCGATTGCGATTTTTTTATCGCAAATATGAGGAAGAATATAAATCGGCCAAATACGGTGAAAAAAAATGTTTTTTTATATTTTTTTTTTGGATTTGTATTTTAGGAAAAAGTAAGAAATTTGGGTTTTTTTGCAAAATTGTCGCTCTTCTTTTGTTTATAGCGGCGATCAGAAATGACGCAGCGGTGATCAAATACCACCAAAAGAAAGCTCTATTTGTGGGAAAAAAAGGACGCAAATTTCGTTTGGGTACAACGTCGCACGACCGCGCAATTGTCAGTTAAAGCGACGCAGCGCCGAATCGCAAAAAGGGCTCCGGTCCTAAAGCTGGAAATCCTTCCGGGGCTGAAGTGGTTAATGTTATCCTAAGTGTCCATGCACATATGGACGTTTATTGTCGTTTAACAGCCGTGGCGTTTTTGGGCTGTTATCTGAACGCCCTGAATTGGCATTCAAGAGACGTTCTTCTGACCACAAAAAATGCTGTACGCCGATAAATGCTCATAAACGCTGCTAAACTGCCATTTATTGGTGTCCTGCGTATTTTGTAGTCAATGGAAGCTAATGAAGTAAAGAAAAAAAACACTCAAAAATGCAGACGCCGATAAACTCTGTTTAACCACTTGCCAACCGTCCGCCGCAGCGTGACAGCGGCAAGGTGGCTCGTTATCGCGAAACGCCGTCACAGGATGGCGGCCACGATAACTAGCATTGTGAGTGCACTCACTGTGTTCTGGGGGGGGCCAGGGAGCAGGTAGGGCGGACTTGATCGCCGCCGGCTAGCCGCGATGGCTCCCCCGTACTGAAAGAATGGAGGTCCGTGTAAGTAAACACAGATCTCCGTGCTGTTAGAGGGGGAAGGGTGGTGATCACAGGCTTCCTGTATATGGAAGCCGTGATCATCCCCTTCCCCCAGCCAGGGCAGCCCACACACAGTTAGAACACTCCCAGGGAACACAGTTAACCCTTAGAACGCCCCTGCAGGTTAACCCCTTCACTGCCAATGGCATTTACACAGTAATCAGTGCATTTTTATAGCACTGATCACTGTATATATACCAATGGTCCCAAAAAAGTGTCAAAATGGTCCAACATGTCTGCTGCAATATCGCAGTACTGCTAAAAATCGCAGATCGCTGCCATTACTAGTAAAAAATAAAAAAAAAAAATAAAAACCCCAGAAATGAATTCTCATCATCCATAAACGCGGCAACTTTTGCGTAAACCAATCAATAAACGCTGATTTCGATTTTTTTTACCAAAAGAATATAAATCAGCAAAAATCGATGGAAAAAAAAAGTTTTTTTATTTTTTTTTTTTGGATTTGTATTTTAGCAAAAAGTAAGAAATTTGTTTTTTTTTTTTGCAAAATGGTCGCTCTTCTTTTGTTTATAGCGGCTATCAGAAATGATGCAGAGGGGATCAAATACCACCAAAAGAAAGCTCTATTTGTGGGGAAAAAAAGACGAAAATTTTGTTTGGGTACAATGTCGCACGACCGCGTAATTGTCAATTAAAGCGACGCAGTGCCGAATCGCAAAAAGTGCTCTGGTCCTAAAGTGGGAAATCCTTCCGGGGCTGAAGTGGTTAAAGAAGGTTTTCTAAGCAGAGTCTCCTGCCACTAAAATCCGACGCCTAGCGAGCATCCAGTGTGCATGGAGCCTAACAGTGCTACAACAGGAAAGAGTAGAAGTGACAGCTTACCTTTATAGTGACTTAGCTCTTTTAATATAATACAGCCAAGTAAGCAAGGAGGCAAATCTAATAGCTTTATATTTTGAATTGATGCCCTGTAAAGAGACCCTGTCATTATTTCATTCATTTGAACAACAGTCTTCCCTTAAGATTATATTGTTTGCGCATTTAACATATTTGATACATATTATTTACCTGTGGAAGCCTCCCTTATGTAGATAACCAAAAGCCTGAGACTGCCACTGGGTGCCTCCTTCTTGGATGTGATGTCAGCAACCCTAGACACTCCCTAGTATTCCCCTTTGGGGCAGAGGAGCTAGGCCAGCATGGACAGTAATAAGACACTCCCTAAAAAGGAGAGTGCTATGACTTTCAAGTAAGGAGGGGGCTGTGCTAAAGAATTGACTCTTCCTAAAGAAGTCAATTTGCTAGCAAGTTATATGGCACATTAGCAGTGAATACAGATAACAGGTTGAAAGGAAAAACACTGCAAGCAAAGTAAGCATTTAAAATATTTGAGCTTTGTTTTTACCTTTACTTTTTTAAGTTGGTGACGGGGTCAAATGCCAACAAAATTAATATTTAAAATTAATATTTAAAACCACCTGCTTCCCTTTCTTGCATTTTAACACTTCTGGCCCCTGCTGTACTCAGTGGTTTTATCCACTTACCCCTATGTCACTACAGCACCCTGACAGTGACATAACTGGCAGGAGGATCCACAGAGAGCTGCAGGGACCATAAAATTGACACTCCCAGAAGTCTCAGATTTGGCAAAGTCTTCAGCTGGTGGTTTCTTGTTAGTTCTGTAGAGCTCCTGGCATTGCGAAAGAGATATGTATTTAATTTAATCTTTGCATGCAACCACTTATATTATTTTATTATATATATATATATATTTTTTTTTTTTTGTGACAATTTTTTTTAAAGTACTCTATTGGAATAATCAGTATCTCTGCTAGACATTGTCACTTTGGCTTGCATGGGCAAGATGACACTGTCTATTTAAATCCGTTTTATCAAAGCATTGCTGTAAAAAAGGGCAGCCCAGTGGCTTAGTGCTTTACCCTTCAGCACTGTGGTCCTCAGTTTGAATCCCAGTCAGGACACTATCTGCATGGAGTTTGCATATTCTCCCTCTGCTTGTGGGGGTTTCCTCCTACAAATTCCAAAGACATGCTAGTAGTTTAGTAATTAAAGTGCAGCGCTGAAATCAATTAAAGTGCAATCAATGCAATCACACAATATATGAAAGTATTCCAATAAAGTGCTATAAGTGCAACCAATACCATAAGTGAAAAACATATAGTAATGCTATATTGATTAAATCATAAATACATGTGCATAAAACATAAATGCATGTGACAACAAATATTCCATAAAGATGTGTAGCGCCCCTACTTAGGTAGGAGTCAGTGAGTAGGTTTTTGGTAGGTGAGCAAAATTTAATCAGGCCTCACTGAGGTGCAGGCCTGATTGTTTGTTTTGGTTTCTAGGCTGGGAGTGGCTCAGGCAGGACTGGGTGATTCACAGATGAGGTCACCAGAACCTCCCACTTCCTTCCAGAGACTGATAGAATGTTCTGGACAGAGAGCTGGGAGGGAGGTGTAGCCATCTGGGGTGTTCTAAGGCAGCGGGCAATTTGTTGGGGCAATGACTGGTGTTAGCGCTTCAATTATCCCATCCCCATGGTTGTTATGGTGTCAGGATGTTTGAAGCACATTATTTCTATTATTACATGTAATATAAATGAAATCATTCAACTCACCATAATGCAGAATCAGTGGGAGCCCCAAGTGTGTCACTTGCCACGTCGCCTGCCACCAGATGCAGATTGTCACTTGCCACGCTGCCTGCCACCAGATGAGGATGCCACTTGCCATTACCTGCCACCAGATAAGGATGCCATTGCCTGCCATTAGATGAAGATGCCACTTGCCACGTTGTCTGCCACCAGATGCAGATTATCACTTGCCACGCTGCTTGCCACCTGATGAGGATGCCACTTGACACGTTGCCTGCCACCAGATTCAGATTGTCTCTTGCCACACTGCCTGCCACCTGATTGAGGATGCCACGTTGCTTGCCACCTGATGAAGATGCCACTTGCCACACTGCCTGCCACCAAATGAGGATGCCACTTGCCTGCCACCAGATGAGGATGCCACTTGCCTGCAACCAGATGAGGATGCCACTTGCTATTGCCTGCCACCAGATGCAGATTGTCACTTGCCACGCTGCCTGCCACCAGATACAGATTGTCACTTGCCACATTGCTTTCCACCAGATGAGGATACCACTTGCCATTACCTGCCACCTGATGAGGATGCCATTTGCCTGCATCCAGATGAGGACCCAGTGTCCGGATTCGGTCTGGTCCCGGGGCCTGTGGCCAGAGGCATCCCTCCCCAGCTGGGGAGAAAAGTCTGCGACTGGGTAGCTACCCGCTGCGCCCATCAGGAGTGGTGAGCGAGCCCCCTGCTGCCCCCCTAGGGGCGCTGGGGGGGGGCTGCAGGGCGATTTGGGACTTTTTGCATGTGGTAGCCGCCGGTAGAGGCGGGCCGCTGGGGCTCTCCTGGGTCCTTTCACTCCTTCCTCTCCCCCCCACCCCCCCTCCCCCTGCTCCGCACCCCGCTTGCACTGTGCGTGCAGACCGCCTAGGCCGCCATGCGGCGATCCGCCGTCATTTTGTGGTGGATCGCAGCCATTTTGCCGTAGCCGCGTTTTTCAGTACCATGCTGTGGTGGCCATTTTGCCGGAGCCTCGGTGTTCAGCAGCCCTTGGCCCTCTAGTGGATGTCCTCGGCGGCCATATTGGAATCTTTCCAGGCTGTGAAAAACGTGCTGCTGCCGTTTTTTTTCCTTTCACTTTGCTGGGACAGTGTGCTGGCTGCTGCTGACGGCGCAGGCTCTCTGGCGGTCCACAGTACTTTTCTTGGCAAACAAACAGCAAGTATAGCTGGCTTCCTGGGGGTGCTGGTGGCGGTGGGTGCAGTCCTCCTGGGTTTCCCTGGCG
The DNA here is from genome assembly GCA_018402905.1 of Glandirana rugosa. Taxonomy (NCBI): domain Eukaryota; kingdom Metazoa; phylum Chordata; class Amphibia; order Anura; family Ranidae; genus Glandirana; species Glandirana rugosa. The sequence goes on along the minus strand of BLSH010293706.1, from coordinate 474,626 downwards.
TTCTGAGGGGCGGTGGTGTGTTTGACTGTGTGGGGGTGCCGCTAGTGGTCGTTCTTACTGTGTGGCTCAATCTGTGGGTGTGATGGCAGATGACCCTGCAGGGCCCTCCTAGGAGGATTTAGATGCAGCGCAACCTGTGTCGGTGTCCCTGGTGTCCTTAGAACAGCTGCGGGCGGTGTTTGGGGAATTCTTTCCCGGGTGGGGGCCGAGCAAGGTCCCGGGGGCCCCTAAAAAGCGCCCCCCTCCCCCTTGTTCTTCAGGGGAGGATTCCGAACCGGAAGTGGCGTCGGGGGTCATGGGGAAAAGGTTTAGCGGACCTTCCCTTTCAGGGTGGCCGTCTCTTTGGTCCTCAGTTGGACGAAATCATTAAAGATTTCATGGGCGGGAAGATTACCTTCCTTCCGGAGCCCAGGCGGCGAGAATTTCGCTGCAAACAGGGACCTGTCTCTTCGGGTCAGGAGAGGTTTTTTCGTGCCCCTGGCGCAGCGGGCAAGGGCCTGCGAGCCGGCAAGGCTGCTGCAGGGGTCGGTAAGAGGCCCTGGCAACGTAAAAAACGAAAAGATCGAGGATAAGCCCTCCTCTGCATGATGGGTTGCCCCCACCGGGCGCTCGAGTGGGGGGACGTCTTCTGGGGTCCGCAGACAGGTGGGTGCAGGAAGTGGTGTCCTCCAGGTACAGGATAGAGTTCAGCACTCTACCCCCAGACAAGTTCTTCCCATCGAACTTAAGACTCCTGCGTCAACGTCGGGAGGCCTTTTTCAGGGCGGTTTAGGCACAGGGGGTGATAGTGCCGGTACCTCAGTCAGAAAGGTTTCACGGTTTCTACTCGAACCTCTTTGTGGTCCCCAAAAAAGGTGGGGGGGGGGGTAAGGCCAGTGTTGGACCTGAAGGTGCTAAACTTTTATGTAAAAGCGCGAAAATTCCGGATGGAATCGGTCCGCTCGGTCGTGGTCGCCCTGCATCAGGGGGACTTCCTGGCGTCCCTGGACATCAGGGACGCGTATCTCCATGTTCCCATTTGTCTCCGACACCAGCGCTTTCTGCGCTTTGCGGTGGGAGATCTCCATTACCAATTTGTGGCTCTGCCCTTCGGTCTGGCCTCGGCTCCTCGGGTCTTCACCAAGTTGGTGGCCCCACTGCTGGCCCTGTTGAGGCAGAGGGGTGGTGGCTTACCTGGATGACTTGCTTCTGAGAGCGGAGTCTGCCTCTGCCCTGGAGGACAGCGTGTCCATCACCATGGCCTCGTTAGAGGACTTCGGTTGGCTGATCAACCTGCAGAAGTCGTCGTTGACCCCGTCCTGTCAGCTGGAATATCTGGATCTGATTCTGGACATGGAACAGGCGAAGGTGTTCTTACCCCCAGCCAAGTTGCAGTCCCTGCATTCAGCAGTGCGATCCTTACTGTCTCACTGGCAGTCTTCATTACGGTTCTGTATTCGGGTACTGGGGCTCATTGTATTGGCCTTCGAGGCAGTACATTACGCTCAGTCACACTTGACTACTTCAGCGAGCGATTCTGTCTCGATGGGACAGATCTCCACTGTCTCTGGACTGGTTGGTCAACTTGGATGGTCAGACCAGGGCTTCCCTGGCCTGGTGGCTTTGGGCCCCAGCTTTGACGGGGGGAAATCATTTCTTCCCCTGGCATGGTCAATAATCACGATGGACGCCAGCCTGTCGGGCTGGGGGGGGAGTCCTGGGCTCTCTGTCGACCCAGGGTCGCTGGTCGGCGCAGGAATCCCGCCTTCCGATCAATGTGCTGGAGCTCACAGCGATCAGACTCTCTCTATCCCACTGGATGGCGTATTCTGTTCGGGGCAAAGTGCCCCCTCTTCCAGTCACGGCTCATTCTACCAGGGCTGTTAGCACTTCCTGGGCCTTTCGACACCAGGCCTCGGTGTCACAGGTGTGCAAGGCGGCCTCAGTGCACACGTTTACTAAGTTTTATAAAGTTGATGTGTCCGCATTTTCGGATGCTGCTTTTGGCCATAAAGTTTTACAGGCGGCAGTGTAGGCGCGTCTGGCGCCTCTTCAGAGGTTCTGTTGGGTACAGTTGTTGTCGTTTACCCACCCCTCTTATTGACACAGCTTTGGGACATCCCCACACATCAATGGAGAGCTGCGTCTGTCATGAACGTAGGAGAAAAAGGGATTTTATTAAAACTTACCGTAAAATCCTTTTCTCTGAGTTCACTGACAGACGCAGCACCCACCCCTCTGTGTTTTTTTCATTACAGCTTGTTAAGAACTAATGTACTGAGCAGAGTAGGGGGATTATATGGGAAGAGAGGACAGCCCCCTGGGAGGGGCCAGCTTGCTTTCTTTCTTTGCCTAGTTAACTCCTAATAGGACTTGCATATAACCCCACACGTCAATGGAGAGCTGCGTCTGTCAGTAAGTTTAAAAAGTTGTAGAAATACCGGTATAAGTCAAGTAAAATCTGATACTGGCCGCGGTTACACAGAAAAAACTCCTTACCCGAACAGGTTTCGTTGCAAAAGGACTTCTTCTGGGGCATGGTCGGGTAAGGAGTTTTTTCGGTGTCACCCCGGCCAGTATTGGATTTTACTTGACTTATACTGGTATTTGTACAACTTTTTAAACATACTGGCTACTGGACCTTTCATAAGTTCCTTGGCCTGGAATAAATGTAATTTTGATATACTACACTTTGACGGAAGTTGGATTTTTTCCTTTTCTTTTTTTTCCTTTTTCTGGAATTTGGACACTTTATTCACAGTTTTTTGTTTTTATATGAGTATTTTTTCACATGAACTTTATTGCTGATTTGTACATATTTTTTTTAGCGCAACATGTGTCAATATCTCACATTTTAAGTAGCAGCTGTTTTTGACTTAATACAGTAAGAATTAGGGTGGATGTGGCGCTGCTCTGTATTGCTACCTTATCATTTCCAGGATGCTGGTAAATATAATTAAATGGATTGTTGTTATACACCGATGCCTTTCAAATGGGATACAAAACCATCAGCAATCCGCAATTGATGTAAATGCAAAAAAGGTGGATATAGGTATTATGAATACATAAGATGAGACGATAAATGCTAATGAAAATTCATAAATCGACTATTAAAGTGACAGGTGCATATAATAAATGTGTAGATCCTTCAAATGAATTTGAGTAAAATACAGTGAAACATTCAATCCAAACAACTTGGGCAATCAAAGCTGGTAAAAATCAAGCTCAGTGAGAATAAATCAAAACTTGTGCAAAACTGTATCTGTGCACTTTAACAAAGAAATATATATTAAATTTATACCAAAGTACACAGCCCTTATAAAAGAATAGTGCAAAATTGCAAAAATGTGCAAAAAAGCCAGCAAGTGCCTATAAAGTGTCCAAAGTGCCTAAAAAGGGATATGTTGAATAATTGTGTATATGTCAAAAAAGGAAATTCCCATTTACTCTAAAACATTCGGTCAAATCATCTAAGGCAATCAAAATTAATAAATCTCAATATCAGTGGAAGAGGGAGAAAATACAGTCCAAAATGTGTGAAAAAACAGTATCCGTGCAATTAAACAAAATTAGATATAAATATCTCCGTACTCTTACTAAAGTGCACAACCCTGTTGTAAAAAAAAGTGCAAAATTGCAAAAATGTGCAAAAAAGCCAGCAAGTGCCTGTAAAGTGTCCAAAGTGCCTAAAAAGGGATATGTTTAAATTGTTGCATATATATCAAAAAAAGGAAGAAGAAAATTCCCGTTGCATCTGAAAGTCCTCTTATGTCGGCAAAATCAGTTTTTACAGAGTTCTTTGGTGGTAGTGTTATCCCTTGTTGTGCTGCTACTTTCACTCCACGCCGTGTACCAAGTGTTCACCCCTAGTCACTGCACACGTGAGGCCACTCACCAGAGAGCGTCCCCCACTGAAGGGGCGCACGCTTGGTAGGACTGCTGTCTTGTCTCACTGTCAGGAGTGTTGCACTTTACCACGGTACATCTGGGAGATCACTGTATTTCACCTCTCTCGTTCGTTTGTTCCAACCAAAAAGAGAAACACAGGATCTTGCGCAATATTGTTGATGCAGTTTTATTGTCGAATAACTAAAAACACTCACATGTCTGCACGAAAATGACAGCCCATAACATCAAACAAGCACGTCCGGTTCAAGGAGTTTGGAGTAAAAGAGGAGGAAGGAGATGGGGCGAAGGTTGTTAAGATTGGTGGGGTTCAGTGAGGGCTTTTTAACCACTTCAGCCCCGGAAGGATTTCCAGCTTTAGGACCGGAGCCCTTTTTGCGATTCGGCGCTGCGTCGCTTTAACTGACAATTGCGCGGTCGTGCGACGTTGTACCCAAACGAAATTTGCGTCCTTTTTTTCCCACAAATAGAGCTTTCTTTTGGTGGTATTTGATCACCTCTGCGTCATTTCTGATCGCCGCTATAAACAAAAGAAGAGCGACAATTGTGCAAAAAAACCCAAATTTCTTACTTTTTGCTAAAATACAAATCCAAAAAAAAAAATATAAAAAAACATTTTTTTCACCGTTTTTGGCCGATTTATATTCTTCCTCATATTTGCGATAAAAAAAATCGCAATCGGCGTTTATTGATTTGTTTGCGCAAAAGTGGTCGCGTTTACGGATGATGAGAATTCATTTTTGGGGTTTTTATTTTTTTTTTATTTTTTACTAGTAATGGCGGCGATCTGCGATTTTTAGCGGTACTGCGATATTGCAGCGGACATGTCGGAACGTTTTGACACTTTTTTGGGACCATTGGCATTTATACAGCGATCAGTGCTATAAAAATGCACTGATTACTGTGTAAATGCGCTAAGGGTTAACTATGTTCCCTGGGCGTGTTCTAACTATGGGGGCTTGCCTAGCTGGGGAAGGGAAGTGGTCACAGCCTTCACGTACAGGAAGGCTGTGATCACAGCCCTTCCCCCTCACACAGAGCGGAGGTCCGTGTTTACTTACACGGACCTCCGCTCCTTCACTCCGGGGGGGGCATCGCGGGTGGCCGGCAGCAATCGAAGCCGCCGCACCCGCTCCCTGGCCCCCCCCGAACACAGTGAGCGCGCGCGCGCGCCTCCGGTGGCGCGCACACGGTCACAGTGGCTCTGTATCGCGGCCGCCGTCGTATGACGGCGATTCGCGTCACAGAGCCACTTTGTCGCCGTCAAATGCCGATCAGCCGTCGGCAAGTGGTTAAGGATGGTAGCGACTAGTGCATATTTAAGAGAGGGAGAGATTGAAGATGTTAGATAGTGTAGAATAGAGCCAGAGGGTGACCATAGCATTTGTGAGGAAGCAGGATCCAGGGGGCAAGTGGTTAGGTGGGCGTAGAAAAACGTTTAGCAACCTTGTCTATAGTAGCAGGGTTGAATGAGAGAAATAACGATTGTACCTGTGGACATGGGGTGTTAAGTGGGAGAGGTATCTGGGCATTGGATTGAATTGTTTCAATTTTTGGCACTCTCTAAATAAACAATTAAATAATCACTTACTTTAAAAAAGTGGTTTCTTTTAAAATCATCCAATATTTATTTTTGTTTAAGCCTGAGAGGTTTAAAGGACTTATGCTTTTTACATATAATGAATCCAAAATTCTGATCACTGTGCTGTATCTCTGATTCTGCTGACATCAAAAAGGGCATCAATAAAAACATTTTTTTTTAATCTTAGAAATGCATGACATTTATTTTAATATTTTTTTTTTCCATATAGAAAAGTAACAACATGCATTATATATGATGTCTTCACAAGTGCTTGGTAATATCAATGGGTTTATAGAAAATAATTGGACGTATGCAGAGATTGATTTGTTTGTACAAATTACAGCACAGTAAACAGACTTCCATCACTGTAGGGTTCTGATTCAAATTATTAGTCACAGGTATGGATGCTTTTACACTTTGAAAAGAGAATTGCTAGATATCAACCGCGTTTTGTCGCCAAGTTCCAGACAAAAAAGGTGTTTTATTAAAGTCTGACACAAGCCACAGTAAATTATTACAGGATCAGCAGATAGAAAAAGAGATTAATGAGTGGTTATCGACTTCTCCAAAGTAGTGGTAATTGTTAATAAAGGAGGACTCAAGGCCAGTAAAAACTGATGGATAAAGTGCACCTGTGCTTTGCCAATGTAACTGCTTCATGCCCATCCTTGCTACTTTATTTACCTATAGAAGGAAGGTGACATACCTAGTACTTCTGGGAATAATTGATCATGTGGCTCAATACCATATAACAACACAGGTGCTTCATCATTGGCTGCTCAGGTACCCAGGACTGTCACATGGGGTCAGGGAGAGGACCCCCAGCCATGTTTAAACTCGAAGGCCATTTTCACATAGACAATGCTGCTGATTTAGAATCTGCAGTGGATTCCTATGTAAGCAGGCCAATAGTTAGGCAATCAGGAGGCAATCCACCTTCACGATACAGCAGGGCCCTGATGTGCCACCAGTAACGACCATGCGGGCCAAGGTCCTCTCCCACTATCAGTGGCGTACCAGCAGGGGGTGCAGTGTGCCACACATTGTGGGGGTGTCAGGCCGGCGGCAGCTGCTCAGGGTCCTGTCATTGTAATGAAGCCCATCGAACTGCCCGCAAGATGTTTTCCCGGCCAGGGCTGACTGATCATTCAGGCACCCAGGGTCAGTAGGCGGCCCCATGTCCTCCCATTTCCCGGCTCCTCCCCCTCTCCACCACTCCTCGGATCTCATGCCATGTGTAGGACCTGTCCGGATGATGCCTGCTGTGGCTCCCTGATCTCCTCTTCAGTGTGCAATCCTGCACATAGCCAGCACACTGCAGACATGACTTGGGGTAGCAAGAAACAAGGGAGCCTAACAGGAAAAAAAGGGGATGTGAGTCCTGCCTGTCACTTCCCATCTCCCTGTGTCTGCTCAGGAACTACACATCCCAGCATACCCAGCCGGACACCGGCTGCTGGGGCATCAAGGGACCTGTAGCTGTGGATTGGATACTGAGTGTAGGAAAGAATGGGGGATCAGGGCACATTCCTGCTGACCTGTCAGTGGGCACAGGACCAGTAGCTAAGTGTGCATACCCATCTAATGCTGAAGGACAAAAGTTCTCCTTCATCAGGAGTAGTGTTGAGCGAACCCGAACTGTAAAGCTCGGGTCCGTAACGAACTTTTGGGTGTCCGGGACCCGGAACCTAACCCGGACTTTTCAAAAAAAAGTCCGGGTTCGGGTCCGGGGTTCTGGTAATTTTACTAAAAGTTCTGATTTTTTCAATTTTTTTATGTTATTTTTTTTTTAATTATTTAAAGTTATTTCCCTATCCCCATTTCTTTGTAGGGCACTTGTTCGACCCTTACCCCCATTTTCCTTCCTTTTGCAGACCTCTAGGACTTTGCTGGACTTTCTTACAGCCATTTTTGTGCCTAAAAGTTCGGGTCCCCATTGATTTCAATGGGGTTTGGGGTCTGAGTCAAAGTTCGGGTTCTGTCTGGACCCGAACCCGGACCTTGTCCCGAAGTTCGGCTGAACCAGCAGAACCCGAACTTCCAGAAGTTCGCTCAACTCTAATCAGGAGTTAATTGCTCCATTCTGATTTCATCTAGGACACAGTATCCCCTTAGTAAAGCCCTGAAAACACAGGCCGAATGTTGGGAGAGATTGGCCAGTTCAATAAAAAAAAATCTGGCATTCGGCCTGTGTGTATGTCGGTCTGTCGAACGAGCATGCTGGAAAACCAGCAGCCGACCAACTCAGAGAGGGTTTATCTTGCCAGAAGCAAAAGACAGGGGTTTCGGCACTTCCCCACATTATTAAAAAAAAGTTTTTAAAAATTATTTTAGAATAAAACACCTAGATGACTAAGCCCTGTGGGTGGGATGAAACACATTGGGGTGTGGCTGCTAATATCTGTATAACGGCCAGGTTTGTTTGGTGTGCGGCGATCTGGACTTCCTTTTTCCTTATGTACACGAAGCTGGAACCCATATTGGAGCTCACCAGATTCGGACACAGGAGCTTGAGTGATAACCCATATGCTTTTCAGGTAACATAGAAATAATTGTCATTTCAAAAGATAAGATCATGAGCTCTTGACATTTTTTGTTTTTAAGTTTTGAGCTGCAAAAAACTTGGCCTACACTGGTCTTCGTTCTGTTAGAGAAATAGGCTTGCTTAAAAGTCACCTGCATTCACCACTGTTTCCTGGATGCCTGGTCCCCCAAGCATACTATGCTTCCATCTACCTGCTTCTATGTCACACTGCTGTGTCCCATATTAATGAGACATAGGCTCAGGTTTGATTTGTCAAGTTTGAAATCCTGTTTGAAATTTGGTGAACCCATACTCAGTGGCTAACGCCATTGAAGTCTGAAGGGGCAAATCCTGTTATTAAATTCTGGCCTTTTTTTAGGGCTAATAAGTAAAGTACTGTCCAAAAAAAGACATGGATAGTTGAGCATTACCATGGGTGAGACGTGTACTAATGTAAAAATAACAATCCAAATGACAGTGTACATGTGTAGCACATACACTGCTCAAAAAGATTAAAGGAACACTTTTTAATCAGAGTATAGCATCAAGTCAATTAAACTTGTAGGATATTGATCTGGTCGGTTAAGTAGCAGAGGGGGTTGTTAATCAGTTTCAGCTGCTTTGGTGTTAATGAAATTAACAGGTACTAGATGGGCAACAATGAGACGTCCTCCAAAACAGGAATGGTTTTACAGGTGGAAGCCACTCACATTTTTTTCCTACTAATTTTTTTTGACTGTTTTTCACTAGTTTTGCATGTGGCTAGGGTCAGTGAAACTACTGGTAGCATGAGGCAATACCTGGTCCCTATAGAGGTTGCACAGGCAGTCCAACTCCTCCAGGATGGCACATCAATATGTGCCATTGCCAGAAGGTTTGCTGCGTCTCCCAGCAAAGTCTCAAGGACATGGTGGAGGTTTCCAGGAGACAGGCAGTTACTCTAGGAGAGCTGTACAGGGCCATAAAAGGTCCTTAACCCAGGGGCATTGCTAGGTCTACAAAAGATCTGGGGCTAGAGCCCACAGCAGCAAAGTAAAGAAAGTCATACTCTTGAGCTGGCATACACATGTGTATATATATATATATATATATATATATATATATATATATAGTTACATATCTGCGTGCAGATCCTCCTTACATCAGGGTCCCCAGAGAGCACCCCTTACATCAGGGTCCCCAGAGAGCCCCTTCCTTACATCAGGGTCCCCAGAGAGCCCCTTCCTTACATCAGGGTCCACAGGGAGCCTCTTCCTTACATCATGGGCCACAGAGAGCCCCCCTCCCCTTACATCAGAGTCCCCAGAGAGCCTCCCCATACATCAGGGTCCCCAGAGATCCTCCCTATACACCAGAGTCCCTAGAGAGCCCCCCCATACATCAGGGTCCCCAGAGAGCCTCCCCATACATCAGGGTCCCCAGAGAGCCTCCCCATACATCAGGGTCTACAGAGAGCTTCCCCCTTGCATCAGGGTCTACAGAGAGCCTCCTCATACATCAGGGTCTACAGAGAGCCCCCCTATACATCAGGGTCCCCAGAAAGCACCCCTTACATCAGGGTCCCCAGAGTGCCTCCCCATACATCAGGGTCCCCAGAGAGCCTCCCCACACATCAGAGAAAGAGAATGGTGGATGAGAGAGGGTGAAAGAGACCCCCTAGCCCTGCCTGCAGTCCTTACTGTCCCAGCCTCTGTCTGTGTGGGTAGGTGTGTGTGATCCACCTACCTCCCACCCATCCTCGGTCAGCCTTTTTTCTTCCTGTTCCATGACAGTCATAGCGAGCTAGGAGAAGAGCTTGGAGAAGGAGTGCAGGCTCTGAGAGGCACCGGGGATGCTGCTCAGGATGGTGGTGAGGCCTTGTCTTCTCTCTCTCACTCTCTCCTGGGCTCTTCATGGCTGCCCAGACTTCCCCATCCCTATTTGAAGATGCCACTTCCCTGCACCCCACCACCACCGGACTAGCAGAGTCTGCTCCAGTCCAGGACCATGACAAGGGGGCTGGGCTCAACTCTTTAGGCCCCACAAGAACTAGCGTGGAAGAGGAGGAAGTGGAACCCTCCTCCGCTTTGAATGCTGGGCAGGGAGGGAGTCGCGGCCATGATGTCACTGGTTGCTAAACACTAGGTGGCTCTAGCAACTAGTGACCAGGAGTAGAGTCAGGTGGAGGCGAGGGTGGATCTGAAACCAGTGCTACCGCGGCTCATTCTGCCCCTACCTCTTGCATTCTGGACCGGGACATACCTGCTAATTGCAGAACTGCATCCACTCGGTAAGAGACTCGGGGCTATGGGCCCCAGACTCTGGGCTATAGCCCCAATAGCCACCCCCTAGCAACGCCCCTGCCTTAACCCATAAGCAGAACTGGTATCTGCTCCTTTGTGCAAGGAGGAACAGGATGAGCACTGCCAGAGCCCTACAAAATGACCTTCAGCAGGCCACTTATGTGAATGTCTTTGACCAAACAATCCGAAACATACTTCATGAGGGTGCCCTGAGGGCCAGACACCCTCTAGTGGGCCCTGTACTCACTGCTTGGAACCGTGGAGCTAGATTGGCATTTGCCATTGAACACCAGAATTGGCAGGCTCGCCACTGGCACTCTGTGCTTTTCACAGATAAGAGCAGGTTCACCCTGAGCACATGTGACAGATGTGAAAGGGTCTGGAGAAGCTGTGGAGAACGTTATGCTGCCTGTAACATCATTCAGCATGTTCAGTTCGGTGGTGGGTCAGTGATGGTTTGGGGAGGCATATCCATGGAGAGGCGCACATATCTCTACAGGTTACACAATGGAACCCTGACTGCCATTAGGTATCGAGATGAAATCCTTGGACCCTTTGTCAGACCCTACGCTGGTGCAGTGGGTCCTGGGTTCCTCCTGGTGTATGAAAATGCCCGACCTCATGTGGCAAGAGTATACGGCCAGTTCCTGGAGGATGAAGGAATTGATACTATTGAATAGCCCCCACGCTCGCCTGACCTAAATCCAATAGAACACCTCTGGGACATTATGTATCGGTCCATCCGATGCCGCCAGGTTGTGCCTCAGTCTGTTCAGGAGCTCAGTGATGATCTGGTCCTGATCTGTTAGGTAATACCTCAGGACACCATCTGTCATCTCATTAGGAGCATGCCCCAACATTGTCAGGCATGCATACAAGCACGTGGGGGCCATACACACTACTGAGTACCATTTTGAGTTGCTGCAATGAAATTTCAACAAAATGGACTAGCCTGTTGCATCATTTTTTCACTTTGATTTTCAGGGTGTCTTTGAATTCAGCCCTCTCTAGATTGATAATTGATAACGTGGCATCATTTCGTTCCTAACACATTACCCAGTCCATATCAGTATGGATATCCAGCATGATATTTTTCTCCTTTGAGATCTAATGTATTTTCAAAGTGTTCCTTTCATTTTTTTGAGCATTGTATTTGGCTGTGAAATTGTTTCTTTTACAGTTAGCTTGGACTACATATAGCAGCAGCACCCAGATCTGAATTATTTCACTTTGAAAAAAAAGTTATCAGATAGTTTTAGCAGCATGTTTTTCATCACGCAGTAAAAGACTTGCTTGGCAGATAGAAATTGTGACTGTTCACACCCAACAAAACTGTCCTGCTGCTGGCCAATTTCTATCAAGCTCTCATTACAATTAAAGAGACTGCAGATAATAATGTAGAGATCACCCCAGAGTGGCCGCTGAGGATATGCCCAGGTCTCCTTTGCTAGTTCAGAGGCTGCCTGCCACAGACACCGTACCAAGCACATCGACAACCCAGGCTCAATCTAGGGGATGTCTTTTTTGTGTTTTTTTTTTTTTTTTTTTTCAGAAACTTGAACAGGAGTAGATGGTTCAGGATAGGGTTGCACCGATACCACTTTTTTGCCACAGAGTACGGGTACTGATACTTTAACTTAGGTAGTCGCCGATATCGATTACTGATATCTATTTTTTGGTCATGTGACCATTTTTTAAAGGGAATGAAGATTTCTGTTAGTTGACTGCCAGAGGACATGGACACGTTAAACTCGAAAGTCTTGAAAAACGGTTCGTTCATTTTAGTAAAATAAACAAAGTATGTAGAAAACCTCAAGGTTAAGAAGTAAAGTATTTCTTTTGATTGTCTTTAGAAGTAAGGGAAATTTTTTACCAGTGTACTGGTTTTTTATCTATAGTCATTAGCTATAGCCGCTGATGGATTCAATTTCATAGTCATGGGCATGAGACACCGTTTTTTCACCATAGCCACGTTGGGATAGGACTTGGTAGATGAGGACAAGTTCAAAGACTTTTTTTTTTTTTTTTTTTTGTGTTTTTTCTGT
>BLSH010293706.1:408176-444064 GCA_018402905.1 Glandirana rugosa | reverse complement strand
TGGCTGTTGACACAGTAGTGTAACATTGGCCAGCAGCAGGATGAAGGAGCTGGAATGAGACATGAATACTTGTTGTTCTAAGAAGACCCCACTGTGATACACACTGGTTCAGTGGAGAAATTAATGGTACTTTTTAGCCCACCTGACCATAATCTGTCATGTTAAACTTTCTCATTGGTCCCCAAGCCACATTTCACAGAAGCCATTGTTTCCAAACACTGCAGTGATGAAGGCCAACATGGCTTGAGCAGCTGTATGCAGTCTGAAATAAAGGGCTCTATAATAAGAGGGGGTATCTGTACTGTACACCAGGGACATGCGGTGAGGTCAGTGGCTGGTGAGGCACTGGCTAGTATCAGAGCCAGATACACACACAGGTTACATACGCCGCAAATGTTAGAGCGAGCAAAAATTCTAGCACTAGACCTCCTCATGTAACCTCTAAATTTTTTTAAAGCGTTGTCTTTGGAGATTCTTGAGTACTGAAGATTGCAACTATTCCACAAGTGTGCACAATTTTAAAGCATGACATGTTAGGTATCTGTTTACTCGGTATAACATCATCTTTCACATTATCCCAAAAAATCGGGCTAACTTTACTGTTTTTTTTTTTTTTTTGTTCATGAAACAGTTTGAAAAATTGCTGCGTAAATACTGTGTAAAATAAAAGTTGCAACAACTGCCATTTTGTTCCCTTGGGTGTCTGCTAAAAAATATATAAATGTTTGGGTGTTCTGAGTAATTTTCTAGCAAAAAATTATGATTTTTACGTGTAGGAGAGAAGTGTCAGAATTGGCCTGGGTGGCTAGGGGTTAATTACCATAAGTAAGTAATATTCAAATAATTATATATCATTTTTAAGGTCATTTACTATATTTACAAAAACTGTACTCAAGCAGGTGGCTTAATGAACAAATTACTGAAGTTTGAAATTATAACGCCAAACCAGTAATTTCACAGTAAATGGATAAATAATAAATGATTATCTTTATAACATATAGCATAATAATTTATGATTTAGCTTGTACCTTTTTAGCAGCAGTAGATTCTCATTCTCCCTCTTAACTGTGTGAGAAAAAATAGGACTATGGGTAAATCTTATACACATAAACCTGTTTTTCCTTGTAGTTAAGAGGACTGGTCTGGAAGGGAGTATTAGTCTTTTAGACACATACCCCCTTCTATGACACCGCAGTTAGGCGTGCCTCCACTGCAACATTTTTATTGGACAGCTTGGGCCAATGGTGCTTTACCATTGGTCCAAGGCTCCAAGCTATCCATTGAGCTCAGTGCCTCTGACAAGAAGTGAGGAGAGGCACTGTGAGCTCATCCTCTCAGTCTGCTGCAAACACAGTGTGTCAGCTTGTATTTAAACTGGCCATTCTGTATATAGCTTCTGACAGGCTGCGCAACGAGCCCCGTATCTCCAGAACTATCGATAGGAGCCCCAAATTTTTACCAGTGGTTGGGTAGGACTTCAGCTACCTACCCCCTGTGAACCCAGGTCATCGAGCTATGCATCTTGAAGTCGATCATTTTTTTTTGTTTATTTTTTTTTTTTTTTTTTCATGGCAGGTGAGGCTCTGCCTCACCTGCCTCTCCTGACTGCACGTCCTTACTGTATACAAGAAACTCTGGATGTACAGTCAGCCTGGGGGCATACAGAAATGGTTTGCATGCCTCGGCCCACTGTCCTGGCATAAAGAATAATCACTTTATTTTTGGGATATGGGATTGAATGAGATATATGAATACATTCTGTTGTAATAAGACTACATAAATCAACAGATCTTAAAATATACATTAGCTGTCTGTGGGGAACTGTGTCAAATGCTTTAGCAAAGTTCATATAAATTATATGTACAGCCGCCCCTCTGTCCATGTCTCCTAATAAAGAATAAGGAGGATTTATTTGACATCTGTCTATTATAAATCCACAAGATCCACGGATACGATCTGTATTGTTTGAGATTAATATATTCAACAGGGAATAATTTCAAGTTGGGCTCTATAAACTGTCCCATAAAACGGTGCTGCAGTAAGTTTATAACCAGCAGTGCCATTACTCCAGTCATTTTTAGGGCAGTTAAATTCTCCTATTACCACCATGCATCCTTTTCTAATGTATGGAAGGAGCTGAGTTTCTTAACCTTCTCACTAATACAGGCAGATGTGTAACATATTCCAATAAGTCATTTATTAGTATGTGTAACCATATTACAGTGTACCCTTAATGTCGCAGCACCACTACACTCTTAAAGCGTTAGTAAACCGCCAGAAAAATAAAAAACAATGGCCTCCCCTGCAGGCTTAAAGAGGTTGTATCCCCATTCTGAGCATTTTACTTTAAATGAACAATTGAAACATAGAAAAGTGACGGCAGAAAAAGACTGAGTAGTCCATCGAGTCTGCCCCTTTTTATTTTTTTTTTATATATTTTTTTTTTTTTTTTACATTAACCTTGTTGTTTGACTACGGATTTATGTTTATCCCAAGCACGTGTTGCAGGTTACACTATTATTTTCAAATGTTTAATCCCATCTTACTGGCTTGCTGTGGGAGTAATTATTCATTTTTGTTTTAATGATGTCACCAGCGCATGCGCCGTCAGCACTAATTTTCCGGCAAGCTTATGCTGCCGGAAAAGTGCTCGGTCTATGCTGGGGCTGCGTCATTTCCTAGTGTCGGCGTCAGCCCCGTGATACTCCTTCCCCATTGAGAAGCTGGACAGCAGCATGATTGGCTCCTATTGGCTGGGCAATGTTTCCATAGCAACTGGATAGGAAAACGAGGCTTGGTTTTGGGGAATCATGCGCAGGATTATGGCCACAGATACATAGTGAGGGCAGAAATAAATGACTGTACAGACGCGGAAGGCAGGAGTTGTAATGGCGGCAGCGGGATACAATCTGGAGAGTTCACAAAAACGTTATTCTAACGAGTAAGAAGGTTTATTTGGCATACTATATGTGGCACTTTGATTGAGAACAGCAAAATGAAGTTATATATTGCTGATTTGTAGTTGCATCCTCAGAGTTTACTACCGCTTTAAGTCATAATGTACTAATATACACCGCATGGTAGCACATTATGGCAGACTTACCTGTACACGGAGCCCTCCAGTGTAGCTCCGTCACTGCTCCCTGCTACTGCCATCTTCATCCAGTCTTCCTCCAGGGTTCGCAGGCTCCGGCTGTATGAATGGCTCGGGCCGCACTGACATCACTTGGCTCCAGCATGGATCTCTGAAGGTCCGGCATGGTATCCCGTCCCTTCAGAGCGCATGTGCCGGTGACATCACCAGCTGCTTGTTGTGTGAATATCTCCTATACAGTGCAAGTTTAGGAGATATTCACTGTACCTACAGATAAGCCTTATTATAAGCTTACCTGTAGGTACACGTTCAAAATTGTAGTCTAATTCCACTTTAACTAGATGTGCTGTGACTGAGTGGCAGCGGTAGGCTCAGCAACGTAAATATACTTTGCCGGCTTTCTTCCAGGTTTGCGCATGCGCGCATCCCCTGCTGACCTGTTTTGGTTGATTTTGTTAACAGGTGTCAGGCTGAGACCTGCTGGGCGGCTGTGTCCAATCACAGCACAGAGTCCAGTGTGTGCAAACACTGTACACAGAGCAACAATCTGGCTTTTTCTACTCCCTGCAAAGCAGCCGTAAAGGCAGCACACATTACACTTGTTAGGCACACAGCTAAACTCTTGATTGCCCTTCATGTTAACCCTTTACCAGACAGTGTCATTAGTACAGCGACAATGTACAGCCGGGATATGCAATTAGCGGACCTCCAGATGTTGCAGAACTACAAGTCCCATGAGGCATAGCAAGACTCTGTCAGCCACAAGTATGACACCCAGAGGAAGAGGCATGATGGGACTTGTAGTTTTGCAACAGCTGGAGGTCCACTAATTGCATATCCCTGGTGTACAGTATTATCACTGAATTATTGTCACTATTGATGTCATTGTCAGTTAGTGTACCTCCCAGTGAGGGTCTGTTAGCGCCAGATTGCCTGCCACACTATCACAGTCCCACTATAAGTTGCTGTTCACCGCTATGATCAGTATAACATCATAGCTGCGTAAATTCCAGTATATATAACATAATTTGTAGATACTACAACTTTCACACAAATCAATTAATATATACAGTAGCTCCCAGAAGTGAAGTAGACCCCTCACATTTTTGTAAATATTTTATTATATCTTTTCATGTGACAACACTTAAGAACTGACACTTTGCTGCAATGTAAAGTAGTGAGGGTACAGCTTGTATAGCAGTGTAAATGTGCTGTCCCCTCAAAATAACTCAACACACAGCCAGATGAATCAGCTGGCGGCCTGCTGTGAGAGCTTTGATTGGCTAAAGGCAGGGTGCCTTTAGCCAATCACTGCTCAGCAGCCTCAATCCATGCCCCACACTATATAAAGCTGCTTGTACAGCGGCTCTATGTAGTATGTGTTGGCGGCGGTGATAGATAGAGAGTTTAGGTTGTGGATTGCAGGCTGTTTAGCTAGATAGGTAATTGTGAAATAAAAGAAAAAAAAAGATAGATAGATATAAAGATAGATAGATTAATAAAATAAAAAAAGATAGATAGATATAAAGATAGATAGATAGATAAATAGATAAAAAGAAAAAAAAGTTAGATAGAACGATCTATATACAGTCAGTTAGTGTAGGGAAATATACACTAGATAGATAGGGCTATCTGTGTACAGTCAGGCAGTGCAAGAATATATATATATATACACACCTTCCTAGTATATATATGCAATGCCTTTAGTGTAGTAGACTATATACAGCTAATTCAGTGTATAGTATATAGTGTCCGTTTAGGCAGTGCAAGAATATATATACACTATATATCAGTGCATTATAGTGCATTCGGGGGTATATGCACGGTATATAGTACACTTGATATGGTGTCTTAAAATGTATACAGTTTTTAACCCCTTGACCTCCAGAGCCCTTTTTTACATTTGCTGTTTACAAGTTAAAATTAGTTTCTTTTTTTGTTTCAATGTTTTTATTGAGAATTAACATGGTAAGGGAGGTTTACAGGGTCACATTAGCCAAGGTTAGTTTATAAGTAAGCATTACATTGCAAATCTGCAGACAGTAAGCAGTGCAGCGAGAAAGAGTATTAAGGAAGCTTACCTGAGGTTCTGTATGGTCTTATAGGTTTTAAGTGTGATGTGGATCAGTATCTAAGTTGATGGAATGTCGGAAGTTTCTATAGACAAACATTATGTGTGAGCCCCAGACGCCCCTATTGGGAACCTGCTGCGTCATATAGGGGGGCTCACTTTAACTCCGATGTATAGTGTTCCTTCAAAGTTTATTTGAGGGAGTTTCGAATTATATGAGAACCTCAAGTAGCTTAACGACTTTATGGAACATTAAGTCTAACATTTGTAATAACCTATAGATAAGAACATGAACATAGGAATCGGGTCATGGTAGTCCATGTAAACCTTCCTGGACATGAGGAGGGAAGTAGGATCAAAGAGAGATTAAGGAGGTGTAGGTGTAAGGGGGAGGGCGGTTCAGGATAGGTTGAGGTTAGGTTGGTGCCGGTTCCAGAAAAAAAGTTTACTGTGAAAGGTAATGATGAGCAGTGGAGGCGGTTAACTGCCTCTTATTATTAATGTTCTATCATTGTCGATGATGATTGTTTTGAGAAGAGTTGGAGGGAGAGACAGAAAGTCAACCTTGAGTGTAGGCAGGTGAGCGTTGCTATAGTTTCAAAGTTCCATTAGGGTTTTGAAGCCAGGGATTCCATCTGCGAAAAAATGTGGTTAATTGTAGATTTGCTTTGGCAAACATGTATTCGTAATGGGCTTGGTCGTTCAGGATGTCAATGGTGGATTGTACGGATGGGGGGGAGGTTGTTTTCCATTTGCGTGCTATAGATAATTTAGCTGCGATGAAGAGATGGGTGAGAAGGCAGTGGAAGTCTCTTGGAAATTGGTGTAGGTTCATGTTCAGCAATGCTAGGGGTGGATTTGGTGTTATAGTTATTCCAGTAATTGCTGTTGCGAGTTTGAACATATCCTCCCAGAACTTATTTAAGAATGGGCAATGCCACCAAATGTGTGGAAGTGAGCCCACTGCGCCACAATTTCTCCAACATTGATTGGAGTGCTCTGGAGACATTTTTGTTAGTTGGGTGGGTGTAATGTACCAGTGGTGTAGTAGTTTTTGAGCCGATTCCCAATGAGTGATACATCTGGAGTATTTGAGCGGCGCCGATGCTGCTACATGCCATTGGGTTTGTGAGGCTTCGAACTGTAAGGAGTGTTCCCACTTTAGCATTGATGAAGTCTTTTCTGTAGAGGAGGGTTTGGTGAGAAGCTTATAGATTGGAGATATCCCTTTCCAAGGAATTTTCGGTTGTTCAAACAAGTTGAGTATATCCTCCACTATGTGATCTTGGGGTTCTTTTAAGGGTTGAAGAGCGTGCCTAATTTGGAGGTATTTATAGAAAGAGGCTTTATCCAAGCAGTATCGATCTTTCAGTAATTGAAAGGAATTTATGTGGTTTTGTTGATAAAGGTGGCCCACGGTGGAGATGCCAGCTGCTACCCAGGAGGTTAGAGAGAGGTGTGGGATTAGGTATTCTAGGGATTGTAAAGGAAGTTTATGAAGAGTTGTATTGGAAATTGAATTATGGGACCCATTGATAGAGCGCCACACTCTAAGAGTTGTGGTGATGGAGCTTAGGAAGTGTTTTTCTGCAGTTGGAGATATAGTCATTGCACCTAGAACTTGTTTAAGGTCTTTGCCTAAAGCAGTAGCTTCGATTTGTCTCCATGTGGGAGGATGTTGTCTGGGGTTCCACCATTCTTTCATTGTGGTCAGGATAGTCGCTTTGTAGTAGGTAGTCACGTTGGGGGCTCCCAGACCCGCATATTGAGTTGGACGTAGAAGTGTTGATGATTTAATCCTGGGGCGTCTAGCGTTCCAGATAAAGGAGTTTATTAATTTTTGCAGTTTCTTAAGATGTGCTGGGACAATTGGGATAGGTAGGGTTCTAAATAAATAAAGAATATGCGGTAATAAGAACATTTTTGTCAGGGCAATGCGGCCTGCCCATGTTGTGTAAGTTGATGATAGATTCTTCACTTCTTTCTCCAACGTAGCCACAAGAGTTGCTAGATTAGATGAGAGAAGATTCGAGGTTGGCGAAGTGATCTGGACTCCTAAATATTTCAGGGAGGATAAAGGGGCCCATGAGAAGGGAACAGCGCAAAGTATCTGTTTTTTGATTGCTGGGTTCAGTCCTATGGGAAGCATTTGGCATTTGGAATTGTTAAGCTTGTAGAGGGAAATGGTTCCAAAGTGTTCTAGGAGGTTATACAGGGGAGGGAGAGAGTGAAGAGGGTTGGATAGGGTAAGGACTACGTCGTCCGCGTATAGTCCTATTTTGTGCTGGGTGGGACCTATTTGTATGCCTTTAATAAGGGGATGAGCACGTATATGGGCTGCAAGGGGCTCTATAAGCAAGGAAAAGATAAGAGGCGATAAAGGGCATCCTTGCCTGGTGCCATTAGTTATAGAGAAAGGGGCTGAGAGGAACCCATTAGTCCACACTCTCGCTGTTGGAGAGGTGTATAAGGTGGAGATGGCTGACAAGATTCGGCCAGAAAAGCCAAATCCTGCCAGCGTCTCTTTCATGTAGAGCCAATGGACCCTGTCAAAGGCCTTTTCGGCGTCTAAGGAAATGAGCAGTGCTGGGATTTTGTGGTGCTCTGCCCATTGTGTGACATTTATGAGTTTACGTGTGCCGTCAGAGGTCTGTCTTCCCAGGACAAAACCCACTTGGTCAGGGTGAATTAGGGAGGGTGTGATTTGGGCTATTCTGTTGGCAAGAATTTTGGCATAAATTTTAGTGTCCGAATTGAGTAAGGAAATTGGGCGAAAATTAGCAGGGGAGTCTGTTGATTTCCCTGGTTTAGGTATTGTTACTATCAATGATTCCAAGAATTCAGGTGGGCATTTACCTGAATCGCTAATATGATTGTATAATTCGGTAAGGTGGGGAATGAGTGTCTGCGAGTGCGTTTTGTAGTATTCATTCACAAATCCGTCTGGTCCAGGGGATTTGTGAAGTGGGAGTGAACGTATTACTTTTTCTATTTCTGTGTCAGTTATGGGAAGGGATAATTGTTCCAGTTGATCTGTCGGGATGGTAGGTAGATGGGCAGAGTTCAGGAAGGCTCTGATCGTTTCTAAGTTAGGGGGAGTGTAGGAGGGGGCAGATTGGAGATTGTAGAGAGAGAGGTAGTACTTGCGAAATTGTTCTGCTATTTCGGCAGGGTTTAAGATTTTGTTTTGGTTTTCGTCCTTAAGGTATGGGATTTTTTTTGAGTTGCTCTTATGCTTATATTGTCTAGCCAGGAAGGCTCCAGTTTTGTTACCTGAGGAGTAATGAGCTAGTTTTAATCTTTTAATGTAAAAATCGTATGAGTTTGTGAAAAGGGTGCTTAATTGGAGTCGGAGATCCCTAAGCTCCTCCTCTATGTTTGGGGAGTAAGTAGTTTTGTTCTGGTTGTCCAGATGTTGGATACGGGAGTAAAGTTGGGTGATTTTTTTAGTGCGCTGTCTCTTCACATGGGCCGCTATTTTAATAAAAGTACCTCTAAGGGAAGCCTTATGGGCATTCCATAGTGTATTTGGGTTTGTAACAGATCCATAGTTTTCTGTAAAGAAATTTTTGATAGCATCCTCGATTTGTTTCTGATAGACTGGGTGGTTCAATATGGAGGTGTTGAGTCTCCAGGGAGTGGGCATCGTACCTGAATTTGCCAGGGCCAGCTCCAAATAGATAGAAGCGTGGTCTGACCATGTGCTAGTCCCAATCGTCGCTGCTTTAATTCTTTGGAGAGTGTATTTGTCTGTCAGAAACAGATCTATTCTAGAATAAACCTTGTGCACAGGTGAGAAAAAAGAGTAGTCACGTTCTGTACCATGGAGACATCTCCACACGTCATAGAGCTCCTCTTTGTAAGTGATTTTATGCAGCGAGGAGGTTGTTCTGCGAGTGGGATTAGTGGAGTCAATAGTTGGGTCCATGGCATCATTAAAGTCGCCACATATGATAATGGGGCGTGACTTGAGGGGATGAATTTTCTTGGAGAGGAGGTGAATAAAGAATTTTTTTTGTCTGGAGTTAGGCACGTATAGGTTTATCAGGCTGGTGCGGTGATTATTGATTGTTACGTCAATAATAATATAGCGACCGTGTGGGTCGGTGTCAATTGAGTGACAATGAAAATCCAAAGTGTCCCTAAAGGCTATCATTACGCCTTTGGTTTTGTTAGGGGCATTTGCGAAGAATGAATTTGGAAATTTGGGATGGTGACATTTGGGTGGGTTATGTGAGTCAAAGTGTGTCTCTTGGACACATAGAATGTTGGCTTTGGCAGCCAGGGTGTCTTTCCAGAGCATAGCTCTTTTGTATGGGGAGTTTAGCCCCTTGGCATTAATTGAGATGATTTTAGCCGTCATTTTTGGGATGAGGGAAAGGTGCTAATGAGACGTGTGGAGATGTGCTCCTGGCATCATACAACAAAGCTGAGTATCTCTCTAGTGTACATAAGCTGCATTTTTTATGAAAAATAATGGTTATAATAAAACTGAACCGGCACCTTAAATGGGGTTGTTGGGTAAAGACCTGGGGAGAGGAAGGGGGATGGGGGTTACCAGGGGGAGTTTCTACGGTGTGTGTGACACACATTAAGTGGAGGAGGAGAAAACGTAACAATGAAAAGTTAAAGTTCAAAATCCGCATTAGGAAGGAGGCCTGACACAGGGAGAGTATGCTGAGGCCCTAATAAAGAGAGCTAGTTGCGTTGTGAGATGGGCATCCTCAGGTGTGTTTCTTGGATTGCCATGGTTTATTGACGTGGGAAGGCATCGATTTAATTGCAGCCGGGTTGTGTTGTGGGGGGGTCAGACCCCAATTTTGTAGCTGCTTAAGGCCATGTTTCAGTTGGTAGATTGTGGCGTTCTTGCTCTGGTAAGTAACCATGAGCTTAAACGGGTATCCCCATTTGTAAGGGATGTTGTTTTGCCTGAGGGTGGAGGTTATGGGAGAGAAGTCTCTTCTGCGTTGGGCTGTAGCCGCTGAAATATCAGAGAACAGCATGAGGCTCGAGTAAGGATCTGGTAAAGTTTGCCTATTTTTTGCTGCCATCAGGATTTTTTCCTTAGTTTGATAAAAGTGTAACCTTGTTAAGACATCTCTGGGTTTGTCCACGGGTATATGAGCTGGTCTGTGTATACGGTGGGCCCTGTCTATGGAGAGTTCCAGTTGTGAGAGGGCTGGCACCAGGGAAACAAACATTTTCTGAAGGTAGGAAGAAAGTTCGTTCGTGGGGACCGATTCTGGGATACCTCTGATTTTCAAATTACACCTTCGTGAGCGGTCTTCTAGATCGGCCATTTTAATGTTTATTCGTTCGATTTCCTCAGCTTGAGCTCTATGTGCGTCTACCAATTCATTATAGGCAGTGGAGTAGCTGCTGAGCTGTTGTTCTACAGTGTCAGTACGGGCTCCTAAGTCTTCAATTTGTTCCTGCATGTGTGAAATGGATCTGTGTAGACTTTTGTGGAGATCCTTTTGAAGTGTAAGGAGCATACATTTCAGCGTGTTCTCTGACACTGGGTTATCTGTGGCGGGAAGATTCGCTAGTGATGTGTGCTGTTCATCTCCCGAGCTGTCCCCCTCATCTGTGTTGTTATGGTGAAATACAAGGTGTTTTTTGCTTACCGGTGCCTGATGTGAAGGAGAAGCAAATGGAGACGGGGCTGCTCTTTTAGGGGTTTCTCTGGCGAGCGCAGCTTTCCCGGGCGCTGTACAGTCCATTTCTTCGTTTTGAGAAGAGATCGGATCTGTAGCTTGTGTCGTCAGGTTGTTTTGTGAGCCGGCGCCATCTTGCCTGTGAGGTGGTGCAGGGCCCGCGAAAAAATCTGTGAGCTTCTTCGGTTCTGGTAAGCCGCTTTTTTTCCGGGACATCGTTCCTGTCGGGTGTCGGGGTGTTCGGGGGGGTCGAGGATGCCTTTTCTCAGGGCTGGGTGCTCAGATTGTGGCTGAAAGACTCCCTGTGTGTCGGAGAGCGGGATTCAAGCTGCCATCTCCGCTCGCGGCCAGGCTCCGCCTCCCCTAGTTTCTTTTTTATAGAAAATTACTTAGAACCCCCAAACATTATATATATTTTTTTCAAACACCCTAGAGAATAAAATGCAGATTGTTGCAATACTTTTTGTCACACGGTATTTGCGCAGCGGTCTTTCAATCGCAATTTTTTTGGAAAAAAAAAAATCACTTTTTTGAGTTAAAAAATAAGACAACAGTAAAGTTAGCCCAATTTTTTGTATATTGTGAAAGAGGATGTTACGCCGAGAAAATAGATACCATACATGTTACGTAAATTGCGCACACTCGCAGAATGGCGACAAACTCCAGTATTTAAAAGTCTCCATAGGCGATGTTTTAAAATTTTTTAACGGTTACCAGGTTAGAGGTGCAGAGGAGGTCTTTTGCTAGAATTATTGCTCACTTTCTGGCGATCGCGGCTGAATGTGGGTTTGAATGTGCGGTTTGAACACCGTTTTCATATGCGGGTGCGACTTACTTATGTGTTTTCTTTGTTGTGCGAGCTCGTGGGGACTGTGGCGCTTTACAATTTTTTTATTTTTTTATTTATTTTATTTTATTTTTTCTTTTGACACTGTTCCACTTCCTGGGATAACGGCCGAGCGGCTCCCGAGCCAGATTGGCTGTTATGCTCTAAAAAATGGTACCAGGGTATAGCCTGTAGCTGCAGACTATAACCCAATACTTCCACTTAAAGCAGCCACCGTTTATAAACAGCGATTTGGTTAAACTAATTTACAACAGGATGGCCTGTTCCTGCGCCCAACAAGAGTAACTGCAAGGGGTTACAGTGTTCTGGCACCGACAACACCCAAGGCCCAATTTTTCACCACCTGTTTGACTGGGGCATGTCATCCCAATTTTTAACCAGTTAACACAAATCGCCATTTGTAAACAGCGGCAGCTTTAAGTGGATGTATTGGGGTATAGCCTTGCAGCTACAGGCTATACCCCGGTACCGTTTTTTAGAGCGGGCGGCTGGCTATCTGGTGATAATGGCTGATCCAGCTCAGAAGATGCTCTGTCTTTATCTCAGGGAGCGGTAGGGGCCATCGCCACCATCCCTGCAAGCTTGCACAGCAAAGAAAACGCATGCGTAAGTCACGCCCGCATATGAAAACGGTGTTCTAACCACACATGTGAGCTATTGCCGCGATCGCCAGAGTGTGAGAAATAATTCTAGCAAAAGACCTCCTCTGCACCTCTGGTAACCATTAAACATTTTTAAAGTGTCGCCTATGGAGATTTTTAAGTACCAGAGTTTGTCGCCATTCTGCAAATGTGCGCAGTGTTCAACCGTAACATGTATGGTATCTATCTATTTACTCTGCGTAACATCCTCTTTCACAATATAGTAGCGAAAAGGTACTCCCCCAGTACATATAGCGGGACTTTAAAGGCAGTACAATGAAATTATAAAAAATACATTTTATTCCAGAAACAGGAAGAACACAGAATTACAAGCATGTGTCAAATCACATATATTGATAAAATCATCAAGACCAAAGTTGTTACATTCCAGAGCTGGTACATGAAAGCAGTGTGGTTCATGTGTAGAGATGGAGTCCTGATGGGTAAAGGCCCGACATGTTTCGGGATGGACTACCCTTCTTCAGGGGCCAATTAGTAACCCATGTACATATTCTGAAAGACATCATATCATTATACACTGGTATTACATGCGACAGGGTTGGGGGTATGGGAACAAAGCCATGGAGGGCAACTCACCCCACACCAGGAGTATACTTTCACAATATACAAAAAAATTGGGCTAACTTTACTGTTGTCTTATTTTTTAATTAAAAAAAATTGCGCTGGAAAGACCGCTGCTCAAATACCGTGTGACAAAAAGTATTGCAAAGATCCCCATTTTATTCTCTAGGGTGTTTGAAAAAAAATATTTTAATTTGTAAACAACAAGTGTAAAAAAAGTGCTCCGGGCCTTAAGTGGTTAAACTAATTTACAATAGCAGTGCCTATTCCTGTGCCCAACAAGAGTAACTACAAGGGGTTACAGTGTTCTGGCACCGCCAACACCCAATGGCTCAATTTTTCAGCACCTGTTTGACTGGGGCATGTCATCACAATTTTTAAAATAATTAGAACAGCGGGACCTGCACTAAGATTAAAAAAAAAAGTCCCTAACAGACCATGCAGGTCTGGTATGTATTTTTAAGGGGAACCCCACCCAAAAAAAAAAAAAAAATTGCGTAGGTGTCCCCCCAAAGTCCATACCAGGCCCTTCAGATCTGGTATGGATTTTAAGGGGAACCCCATGCCAAATTAAAAAAAATGGCATGAGGTCCCCCCAAAATCCAAACCAGACCCTTATCCGAGCACGCAGCCCTGGCATGGCAGGAGGGGGTTGGGATGAGTGAGTGCCCCCTCCGAACCATACCACATGCCCTCAACATGGGGAGGATGCTTTGAGGTTGCCCCCAAAGCACCTTGTCCCCATGTTGATGGGGAGAGGTGCCTCATCCCCACAACCCTGGCCGGTGGTTGTGGGGGTCTGCGGGCAGGGGGCTTATCAGAATCTGGAAGCCCCCTTTAATAAGGATCCTGACCCCTCCCATGTGAATAGGTATGGGTAACATACCCATTCACCAAAAAAAGGATTTTAGTGGTAAAAAAAACAAGAGCCAGTTTTTGACAAGTCCTTTATTGTGTAAAATAGCTCTTCTTCTTTCTTCCTCCATCTTCTCCTGCCCTGGTCCTTCTTCTGGTCTTCTGCTTCTTCCTTCCTCTCTTCGTCTTCAATCTTCATCTTCTTGTGCCTACTTCTTTCACCGCCGCCGCTCTCCCCACTGCTGCAGCCCGGCCCCTGCGCGTCTCCCAGAATGGGCTTCCTTCATAATGACACTTCTTTTATAAGAAGGGGCGGGGCCACCCAGTGACGTAACCGATTGAACCCGCCCCCTTCTGACATCATGCGCTGTCAGAGGGGGCAGGTCACCCATTCACGTCACAAGGTGGCCCTGCTCCTTCTTATAAAAGAGCTGTCATTATGAAGACCGCCCATTCTAGGAGACACGAAGGGGCTGGGCTGCCTTGAACAATGAAGAAGAAGACGATGAAGATTGAAGACAAAGAGAGAAAGCAAGAAGACTGAAAGAAGAAGCAGAAGTAGGACTGGGACAGGAGAAGATGGAGGAAGACCGGAGGAAGAAAGAAGAAGAGCTATTTTACACAATAAATGACTTGTCAAAAACTGCCTCTTGTTTTTTGTACAGCAGTGTAACATTGGCCAGCAGCAGGATGAAGGAGCTGGAATGAGACATGAATACTTGTTGTTCTAAGAAGATCCCACTGTGATACACACTGGTTCAGTGGAGAAATTAATGGTACTTTTTAGCCCATCTGTCATGTTAAACTTTCTCATTGGTCCCCAAGCCATATTTCACAGAAGTCATTGTTTCCAAGCACTGCAGTGATGAAGGCCAACATGGCTTGAACAGCTGTATGCTGTCTGAAATAAAGGGCTCTATAATAAGAGGTGGTATCTGTACTATACACCGGGGACATGCGGTGAGGTCAGTGGCTGGTGAGGCACTGGCTAATATCAGAGCCAGATACACACACAGGTTACATACGCCGCAAATGTTAGAGCGAGCAAAAATTCTAGCACTAGACCTCCTCATGTAACCTCTAAATTTTTTTAAAGCGTTGTCTATGGAGATTCTTGAGTACTGAAGTTTGCCGCCATTCCACAAGTGTGCACAATTTTAAAGCATGACGTTAGGTATTTCTTTACTGGGCAAAACATCATCTTTCACATTATACAAAAAAAATCAGGCTAACTTTACTGTTTTTCTTTGTTCATGAAACAGTTCGAAAAATTGCTGCGTAAATACTGTGTAAAATAAAAAGTTGCAACAACCGCCATTTTGTTCCCTTGGGTGTCTGCTAAAAAATATATATAATGTTTGGGGGTTCTGAGTAATTTTCTAGCAAAAAATTATGATTTTTACATGTAGGAGAGAAGTGTCAGAATTGGCCTGGGTGGCTAGGGGTTAATTACCATAAGTAAGTAATATTCAAATAATTATATATCATTTTTAAGGTCATTTACTACATTTACAAAACTGTACTCAAGCAGGTGGCTTAATGAACAAATTACTGAAGTTTGAAATTATAACGCCAAACCAGTAATTTCACAGTAAATAGATAAATAATAAATTATTATCTTTATAACATATAGCATAATAATTTATGATTTAGCTTGTACCTTTTTAGCAGCAGCAGATTCTCATTCTCCCTCTTAACTGTGTGAGAAAAAATAGGACTATGGGTAAATCTTATACACATAAACCTGTTTTTTCTTGTAGTTAAGAGGACTGGTCTGGAAGGGAGTATTAGTCTTTTAGACACATACCCCCTTCTATGACACCGCAGTGAGGCGTGCCTCCACTGCAGCATTTTTATTGGACAGCTTGGTAAAGCACCATTGGCCCAAGGCTCCAAGCTATCCATTGAGCTCAGTGCCTCTGACAAGAAGTGAGGAGAGGCACTGTGAGCTCATCCTCTCAGTCTGCTGCAAACACAGTGTGTCAGCTTGTATTTAAACTGGCCATTCTGTATGTAGCTTCTGACAGGCTGTGCAACGAGCCCCGTATCTCCAGAACCATAGATAGGAGCCCCAAATTTTTACCAGTGGTTGGGTAGGACTTCAGCTACCTACCCCTTGTGACCCCAGGTCATCGAGCTACGCCTCTTGAAGTCGATCATTTTTTTTTTGTTTAATTTTTTTTTTTTTTTTGTTCATAGCAGGTGAGGCTCTGCCTCACCTCCCTCTCCTGACTGCACGTCCTTGCTGTATACAAAAAACTCTGGATGTACAGTCAGCCTGGGGGCATACAGAAATAGTTTGCATGCCTCGGCCCACTGTCCTGGCATAAAGAATAATCACTTTATTTTTGGGATATGGGATTGAATGAGATATATGAATACATTCTGTTGTAATAAGACTACCTAAATCAATAGATCTTAAAATATACATTAGCTGTCTGTGGGGAACTGTGTCCAATGCTTTAGCAAAGTTCATATAAATTATATGTACAGCCGCCCCTCTGTCCATGTCTCCTAATAAAGAATAAGGAGGATTTATTTGACATCTGTCTATTATAAATCCACAAGATCCACGGATACGATCTGTATTGTTTGAGATTAATAGATTCAACAGGGAATAATTTCAAGTTGGGCTCTATAAACTGTCCCATAAAACGGTGCTGCAGTAAGTTTATAACCAGCAGTGCCATTACTCCAGTCATTTTTAGGGCAGTTAAATTCTCTTATTACCACCGTGCATCCTTTTCTATTGTATGGAAGGAGCTGAGTTTCTTAACCTTCTCACTAATACAGGCAGATGTGTAACATATTCCAAGAAGTCATTTATTAGTATGTGTAACCATATTACAGTTTACCCTTAATGTCGCAGCACCACTACACTCTTAAAGTGTTAGTAAACCGCCAGAAAAATAAAAAACAATGGCCTCCCCTGCAGGCTTAAAGCGGTTGTATCCCCATTCTGAGCATTTTACTTTTAGGCCTCATACACACAGACTTTTTTTGACGCCGGCGTTTCTGGCGTTTTTTGCAGCTCTCCATGTTAGTCAATGGCCCCATAAAAACGCCGAAGTTTTTGAGCTGTAGATGGCGTCGGCGTTAGTGAGCTGAAACTAGAACCCACGGCCAGCACGTTCTGAGACTGTAAAGTTTTGGCATTTTCTGACGCCGACGCCAACAAACGCCAACTATTATTGTACCGGCGTTAACCGGCGTTTTTTGACGCCGACGTTTTTAGGTTGAAAAATAGCAGAGGGATGATTTTTTTAAAAAAACGCCTATTGACGCCGACGCTCACTAATGCTCACTAACGCCGATGCATAACGGCGAAAAACGCCGTTTTTTTTTTGTTCTTGACGTTGCGGCCCGACTTTTTGTTTATTTTTTAAGAAACGTCCGTGTGTATGAGGCCTAAGGCCTCATAAACATGGACGTTTTTTGACGCCGATGTTTTCTGGCGTTTTTTGCAGCTCTCCATGTTAGTCAATGGTCCAATAAAAACGCAGACGCTTTTGAGCAGTAGATGGCGTCGGCGTTAGTGAGCTGAAACTAGAACCCACGGCCAGCGCATTCTGAGGCTGTAACGTTTTGGCATTTTTTGACGCAGACGCCGTAAAACGCCAACTAACGACAACTAATATTGTACCGGCGTTAACCGGCGTTTTTTGACGCAGACTTTTTTAGGTTGAAAAATAGCAGAGGGATGATTTTTTTTAAAAAACGCCTATTGACGACGACGCTCACTAACGCCGATGCATAACGCCGAAAAACGCTGTTTTTTTTTCCTTGACGTCGGGCCCAACATTTTGTTTATTTTTTAAGAAACGTCCATGTGTATGAGGCCTAAATTAACAATTGCGGATTACACTATTATTTTCAAATGTTTAATCCCATCTTACTGGCTTGCTAATCATTCATTTTTGTTTTAATGATGTCACCAGCGCATGCGCCGTCAGCACTAATTTTCTGGCAAGCTTATGCTGCCGGAAAAGTGCTGGGTCTATGCTGGGGCTGCGTCATTTCCTAGTGTCTGCATCAGCCCCGTGATACTCCTTCTCCATTGAGAAGCTGGACAGCAGCACGATTGGCTCCTATTGGCTGGGCAATGTTTCCATAGCAACTGGATAGGAAAACGAGGCTTGGTTTCGGGGAATCATGCACAGGATTATGGCCACAGATACATAGTGAGGGCAGAAATAAATGACTGTACAGATGCAGAAGGCAGGAGTTGTAATGGCGGCAGCGGGATACAATCTGGAGAGTTCACAAAAACGTTATTCTAACGAGTAAGAAGGTTTATTTGGCATACTATATGTGGCACTTTGATTGAGAACAGCAAAATGAAGTTATATATTGCTGATTTGTAGTTGCATCCTCAGAGCTTACTACTGCTTTAAGTCATAATATACTAATGTACACCGCATGCTAGCACATTATGGCAGACTTATCCGGAACATGGAGCCCTCCAGTGTAGCTCTGTCACTGCTCCCGGATACTGCCATCTTCATCCAGTCTTCCTTCAGGGTTCGCAGGCTCCGGCTGTATGAATGGCTCGGGCCGCACTGACATCACTTGGCTCCAGCACGGATCTCTGAAGGTCCGACATGGTATCCCGTCCCTTCAGAGCGCATGTGCCGGTGACATCACCAGCTGCTTGTTGTGTGAATATCTCCTATACAGTGCAAGTTTAGGAGATATTCACTGTACCTACAGGTAAGCCTTATTATAAGCTTACCTGTAGGTACACGTTCAAAAGTGTAGTCTAATTCCACTTTAACTAGATGTGCTGTGACTGAGTGGCAGACGTAGGCTCAGCAACGTAAATATACTTTGCCGGCTTTCTTCCATGCGCGCATCCCCTGCTGACCTGTTTTGGTTGATTTTGTCAACAGGTGTCAGCCTGAGACCTGCTGGGTGGCTGTGTCCAATCACAGCACAGAGTCCAGTGTGTGCAAACACTGTACACAGAGCAACAATCTGGCTTTTTCTACTCCCTGCAAAGCAGCCGTAAAAGCAGCACACATTACACTTGTTAGGCAGACAGCTAAACTCTTGATTGCCCTTCATGTTAACCCTTTACCAGCCAGTGTAATTAGTACAGCGACAGTGTACAGCAGAGATATGCAATTAGCGGACCTCCAGATGTTGCAGAACTACAAGTCCCATGAGGCATAGCAAGACTCTGTCAGCCACAAGCTTGACACCCAGAGGAAGAGGCATGATGGGACTTGTAGTTTTGCAACAGCTGGAGGTCCGCTAATTGAATATCCCTGGTGTACAGTATTATCCTTGAATTATTGTCACTATTGATGTCATTGTCAGTTAGTGTACCTCCCAGTGAGGGT
This sequence comes from Glandirana rugosa, assembly GCA_018402905.1. NCBI lineage: Eukaryota > Metazoa > Chordata > Amphibia > Anura > Ranidae > Glandirana > Glandirana rugosa. The sequence continues at coordinate 424,975 of BLSH010293706.1, read as the reverse complement.
CTGTTAGCGCCAGATTGCCTGCCACACTATCACAGTCCCTCTATAAGTTGCTGTTCACCTCCATTATCAGTATAACATCATAGCTGCGTAAATTTCAGTATATATATATATATATCATAGTTTGTAGACACTACAACTTTCACACAAATCAATTAATATATACAGCAGCTCCCAGAAGTGAATTAGGCCCCTCACATTTTTGTAAATATTTTATTATATCTTTTCATGTGACAACACTGAAGAACTGACACTTTGCTACAATGTAAAGTAGTGAGTGTACAGCTTGTATAACAGTGTAAATGTGCTGTCCCCTCAAAATAACTCAACACACAGCCAGATGAATCAGCTGGCGGCCTGCTGTGAGAGCTTTGATTGGCTAAAGGCAGGGTGCCTTTAGCCAATCACTGCTCAGCAGCCTCAATCCACGCCCCACACTATATAAAGCCGCTTGTACAGCGGCTCTATGTAGTATGTAGATAGTTGCTTGAAATGAGGCTGGCGGCACTCCAGGCTTGATGCAATATAAAAATTTATTGTAATATCAGAACGATCATCAAAAAAGTGAACATAGGAACAGGATACAAAAAGGTAACGCGTTTCACACGTCTAGCGTGCTTCTTCACAACCATATCGTTCTGATATTACAATAAATTTTTATATTGCATCAAGCCTGGAGTGCCGCCAGCCTCATTTCAAGCAACTATCTGCACCTGTTGCAGCAACAGGGCGAAGCACCCAGGCATTAAGCAATTCACCACTATGAGTGTGGGACTCTCCTGGAGCAGCTGAATGGTATATGGTCTATGTAGTATGTGTTGGCGGCGGTGATAGATAGAGAGTTTAGGTTGTGGATTGCAGGCTGTTTAGCTAGATAGGTAATTGTGAAATAAAAGAAAAAAAAAGATAGATAGATATAAAGATAGATAGATTAAAAACTAAAAAAAGATAGATAGATATAAAGATAGATAGATAGATAAATAGATAAAAAGAAAAAAAAGTTAGATAGGGCGATCTATATACAGTCAGTTAGATAGGGCTATCTGTGTACAGTCAGGCAGTGCAAGAATATATATACACTATATATCAGTGCATTATAGTGCATTCGGGGGTGTATGCACGGTATATAGTACACTTGATATGGTGTCTTAAAATGTATACAGTTTTTAACCCCTTAACCTCCAGAGCCCTTTTTTACATTTGTTGTTTACAAGTTAAAATCAGTTTCTTTTTTATAGAAAATTACTTAGAACCCCCAAACATTATATATTTTTTTCAAACACCCTAGAGAATAAAATGCAGATCGTTGCAATACTTTTTGTCACACGGTATTTGCGCAGCGGTCTTTCAATCGCAATTTTTTTGGAAAAAAAAATCACTTTTTTGAGTTAAAAAATAAGACAACAGTAAAGTTAGCCCAATTTTTTGTATATTGTGAAAGAGGATGTTACGCCAAGTAAATAGATACCATACATGTTACGGTTGAAAATTGCGCACACTTGCAGAATGGCGACAAACTCCGGTATTTAAAAATCTCCATAGGCGACGTTTTAAAAATTTTTAACGGTTACCAGGTTAGAGGTGCAGAGGAGGTCTTTTGCTAGAATTATTGCTCACACTCTGGCGATCGCGGCGATACCTCACATGTGTGGTTTGAACACCGTTTTCATATGCGGGTGCGACTTACTTATGTGTTTTCTTTGTTGTGGGAGCTCGTGGGGACTGTGGCGCTTTACAATTTTTATTTTTTTTATTTTTTATTTATTTTATTTTTTCTTTTGACACTGTTCCTTTTTAAAAAAAAAAAAATCAGTTAACTTTTATTGCTATCACAAGGAATGTAAACATCCCTTGTGATAGTAATATATGGTGACAGGTACTCTTTATGGAGGGATGTGGGTTCTAAAAGACCCCCCATCCCTCCTTTACACTTCACAGTATTCAGGTCGCCAAAAATGGTGATTCTGAATACTGTCATTTTTTTAAAACTGGCACTGTTAGCCGCCGAGTAAACCAGAAGTGACATTGTAACATTGCTTCCGGAAATGTACGAAGGAGTCCCGATCGAAGCCGGCTTCCACAGAGTCTCCACAGAGCCGGCGGACGTGCTGGATCGGAGCTCCGGTCTCCTGGTGGTATGGGAGGCCAGAGAAGAGCGGCAGACGTTGGCGGGAGGGGGGATGTCCCCTCCCACTGCCTGGGATAACGATCGAGCGGCTCCCGAGCCAGATTGGCTGTTATGCTCTGAAAAATGGTACCAGGGTGTAGCCTGTAGCTGCAGACTATACCCCAATACTTGCACTTAAAGCAGCCACCGTTTATAAACAGCGATTTGCGTTAAGTGGTTAAACTAATTTACAACAGCATGGCCCGTTCCTGCGCCCAACAAGAGTAACTGCAAGGGGTTACAGTGTTCTGGCACCGACAACACCCAAGGCCCAATTTTTCACCACCTGTTTGACTGGGGCATGTCATCACAATTTTTAACCAGTTAACACGAATCGCCGTTTGTAAACGGCGGCAGCTTTAAGTGGATATATTGGGGTATAGCCTTGCAGCTACAGGCTATACCCCGGTACCGTTTTTTAGAGCAGACGGCTGGCTATCTGGTGATAATGGCTGATCCAGCTCAGAAGCCACTCTGTCTTTATCTCAGGGAGCGGGAGGGGCCATCGCCACCGTCCCTGCGAGCTTGCGCAGCAAATAAAACGCATACGTAAGTAACGCCCGCATATGAAAACGGTGTTCTAACCACACATGTGAGCTATCGCCGTGATCGCCAGAGTGTGAGCAATAATTCTAGCAAAAGACCTCCTCTGCACCTCTGGTAACCATTAAACATTTTTAAAGCGTCGCCTATGGAGATTTTTAAGTACCAGAGTTTGTCGCCATTCCGCAAATGTGCGCAGTTTTCAACTGTAACATGTATGGTATCTATCTACTCTGCGTAACATGCTCTTTCACAATATACAAAAAAATTGGGCTAACTTTACTGTTGTCTTATTTTTTAACTAAAAAAAATTGCGCTGGAAAGACCACTGCTCAAATACTGTGTGACAAAAAGTATTGCAAATATCCCCATTTTATTCTCTAGGGTGTTTAACCCCTTCCTTACCGGGCACTTAAACCCCCCTCCTGCCCAGACCAATTTTTGGCTTTCAGCGCTGTCGCATTTTGAATGACAATTGCGCGGTCGTGCGACGTTGTACCCAAATAAAATTTGCGTCCTTTTTTTCCCACAAATAGAGCTTTCTTTTGGTGGTATTTGATCACCTCTGCGTCATTTCTGATCGCCGCTATAAACAAAAAATGAGCGACAATTTTGCAAAAAAGAACCATATTTTTTACTTTTTGCTAAAGTACAAATCCATTAAAAAAAATATTCATCAGTTTTGGCCGATATTTATTCTTCTACATATTTTTGGTAAAAAAAAAATCGCAATCGGCGTATATTGATTGGTTTGCGCAAAAGTTATCGCGTCTACAAACTGGGAATTGATTTATGGCGTTTTTATTATTTTTTTTTTTTTTACTAGTAATGGCGGCGATCTGCGATTTTTAGCGGGACTGCGATATTGGGGCGGACATGTCGGACATTTTTGACACATTTTTGGGACCAATGACATTTATACAGCGATCAGAAATTTAAATGTCCACTGATTACTGTGTAAATGTCATTGGCAGTGAAGGGGTTAACCAGCAGGGGGCAGTGAAGGGGTTAACAAATGTTCCCTGGGTGTGTTCTAACTGTGGGGGGGCAGGGCTGGCCGGGACATAACAGATCTAACTGATCCCAGTGACAGGGATCAGTAGATCTGGCATGCCCCCTGTCACAGAACGGGGAACCGCCGTGTTTACAACGGCGGTTCCCCGTTCTGAGGCTCCCGCGCGCGCCGCTGCTGCCACTAGGGGGCGCGCGAGGAGCGCGCACAGGGGGCGACGTCCATGGACGTCGTCCGGGCATTCCAGATCCGCGCTGGAGCCGTACTATGGCAATAGCGCGGATCTGGAGTGGTTAAAAAATATATATGTTTGGGGGTTCTAAGTAATTTTCTAGCCAAAAAAATTATTTTAATTTGTAAACAAGTAGTGTAGAAAAAGGGCTCCGGGCCTTAAGTGGTTAAACTCATTTACAACAGCAGGGCCTGTTCCTGTGCCCAACAAGAGTAACTGCAAGGGGTTACAGTGTTCTGGCATCGCCAACACCCAATGGCCCAATTTTTCAGCACCTGTTTGACTGGGGCATGTCATCACAATTTTTAAAATAATTACAACAGCGGGACCCACACCAAAATTAAAAAAAAAAAAAAAGTCCCTAACAGACCATTCAGGTCTGCTATGTATTTTAAGGGGAACCCCGCCCAAAAAAAAAATTGCGTAGGTGTCCCCCCAAAGTCCATACCAGGCCCTTCAGGTCTGGTATGGATTTTAAGGGGAACCCCGCACCAAATTAAAAAAAATGGCATGAGGTCCCCCCAAAATCCAAACCAGACCCTTATCCAAGCACGCAGCCCTGGCATGGCAGGAGGAGGTGGGGATGAGGGAGTGCCCCCCCCTCCAAACCATACCAGGCCACATGCCCTCAACATGGGGAGGATGCTTTGAGGTTGCCCCCAAAGCACCTTGTCCCCATGTTGATGGGGAGAAGTGCCTCATCCCCACAACCCTGGCCGGTGATTGTGGGGGTCTGCGGGCAGGGGGCTTATCAGAATCTGGAAGCCCCCTTTAATAAGGATCCCGACCCCCTCCCATGTGAAAAGGTATCGGTAACATTGTACCCCTACCCATTCACCAAAAAAAGGATTGTAGTGGTAAAAAAAACAAGAGCCAGTTTTTGACAAGTCCTTTATTGTGTAAAATAGCTCTTCTTTCTTCCTCCATCTTCTTCTGCCCTGGTCCTTCTGGTCTTCTGCTTCTTCCTTCCTCTCTTCGTCTTCAATCTTCATCTTCTTGTGCCTGCTTCTTTCACCGGCGCCGCTCTCCCCACTGCTGCAGCCCGGCCCCTGCGCGTCTCCCAGAATGGGCTTCCTTCATAATGACATGTCTTTTATAAGAAGGGGCGGGGCCACCCAGTGACGTAACCAAGTGAACCCGCCCCCTTCTGACATCATGCGCTGTCAGAGGGGGCAGGTCACCCATTCACGTCACAGGGTGGCCCTGCCCCTTCTTATAAAAGAGCTGTCATTATGAAGACCGCCCATTCTAGGAGACACGCAGGGGCCGGGCTGCCTTGAACAATGAAGAAGAAGAAGATGAAGATTGAAGACAAAGAGAGAAAGCAAGAAGACTGAAAGAAGAAGCATAAGTAGGACCGGGACAGGAGAAGATGGAGGAAGACCGGAGGAAGAAAGAAGAAGAGCTATTTTACACAATAAATGACTTGTCAAAAACTGCCTTTTGTTTTTTTGTACCACTACGCTCCTTTTTTGGTGAATGGGTGGGGGTACAATGTACCCCATACCTATTCACATGAGGGGGGGAATCTAGGGGCCCCCTTATTAAAGGGGGCTTCCAGATTCCAATAAGCCCCCCCGCCCACAGACCCCAACAAGCACCGGCCAGGCTTGTGGGGAAGAGGCTCTTGTCCCCATCAACATGGGGACAAGGTGCTTTGAGGTGGGGGGGGTAGAGCCCCCCTTCCCCAAAACACATATACTCAAAATGTTGAGGGCATGTAGCCTGGTACGGTTCAGAAGGGGGGGGGGCGCTCGCCTGCCCCCCCATCCTAACCGGCCAGGTTGAATGCTCAGATAAGGGTCTGGTTTGGATTTTAGGGGGAACCTCATGTCAATTGTATTTAAAAAATATCCAAATCAGACCCGAAGAGCCTGGTTTGGACTTGGAGGGGGACCCCATGCACTTTTTTTCAGCCTTTTTTTTTTATTTTTCCTCTATTTTGCCAGCAATACACTACAGCCGTGATTGTAAATGACAATTTTTCCTATGGAAATGTCACTTTGCTCTGACTATGTTCACTTCACAGAGATGCGTTCTTTTGCACACAGACTAAGGACACCCCCCCAGGCACAATATTTATTATTATTTTTTTCACTTTAAGCATTATTAAAATCACTGCTTCTGAAAAAATTATTGATTTAAAAACTTTTTTTTTATTGATACATGTCCCCTAGGGCAGGACCCGGTCCCCATACACTTTTTAGGGCAATAACATTGCATATAAGCCTTTAAAATGAGCACTTTTGATTTTTTTATGTTCGGTCCCATAGACTTTGATGGTTTTCGAATGTTCGCGCAAACTTTTTGCCTGTTCACATGTTCTGGTGCGAACTGAACCGGAGGGTGTTCAGCTCATCCCTACTCACCAACACCTACTGGATCCCTCCTTGAGACTTTGCCTGGCAATACCTTCCACTGTCCTCTACTGCTCCTGGTCAGGATACCCCTGTGGTTTGTAGGAGGGTCTCTTCTGCTCCTGAGCTCCCTCCCAAGGTCACCCCCCCAGTCTGGGGGGCTCCTTCAAAGAGCATGACAGCTAGTACTCCATCCCCCTGTTCTTCTACCAAACTCTCCTCTCCAGTTGGGCTGACCCCAGGCATTTACGGAGGCCTGCCCCCTGCCAATCCAAGTTGGGGATTGGTCAGGGCTCCGTAAAATACCCCAGGCAGCAGCACCTGGAAGCAAGAGGAAGGTAACCGAGAAGTGACACTACCTGTGAGTCACCAGCTGGTACACTGAGCCACTCCCAACCCAAAATCCAAAACAAACAGGCCTAGCTGCTAGGCCTGCTTAAATTTACCTAACCTACCAACAAACCCTTTCTCTAGCACCTATCTAGGTAGAGGGTGCTATAGATGATTGATCAGTTTCTAAGGCTGGTCGTGAACCACAGAGGGAAGTGGATGGTGTGCATATGGTGACCTGATGCTAAGGAGTCATGGCTAGGTTATTTCAGCCAGGTGGCCCACAGTGAAGAATACCACCATATGTGGTTAAGCCCAAGCCCAGTCTCCCAGCAGCTCTGCAGAAATGGAGCGGCAAAGCAGTACGTTCTTCATGGTTCAGGGTATGATCCCTTGACTGTGCCATGTAAGAGGACTGCATTGCATTAGCCCAAACAACTCAATGAAGTGCATCATTGGAACCCTTTTGATGACTCCACTGCCAGAATTGATATTACCAGGCAACCACCCACTCCCAACCTTGACTGGCTGCTGCTAATCACCCTTCCCAAGCATAGGCTGTGCTACTTTCATCACCAAGAGGCCAATGCATTCCCCACAGTAATGCCACCTTACATGTGTTTACATCCACAGTCAGTGTAAGTCATTGCCTTGGTTATTATAAAACATTGCTGAGAATTATCTCAATCAGCTCCCAAACACTAAGGATCCATTGTGTTGTCAGCTCTCCGAAAAACCAGTTACAAGAAACTCATCAATGGGAAATCCAAAGGCAGATGCAAGTTGCTCATGAAATAATGATGATCCAACTGTTCCACTATTATAAAAAAAAAAAAGCTGTACTGTTTTTCAATGCCAAATCTGGGCTCTTGAAGGGAGATCCTAACATCTTGGACCAGCTGGTGAACTTGCGCAGACAAGGATGCAGGAGGGTTTTTGCAGGGCAAATGCCTTTTTATGGATCCAAATGAGACTGCTATCATCTGTAATTTTTTGATGCTCTAATTTCTATAGGGAACCTGGGAAATTAAATGTAATGTATAGAACAATATGTCAGTCCTACTGGTTCTTTCCCTTACATCTGTCTTCATCCAAGGCTCCATGCATTCTCTATTCTTAGTTAATGAAAATACAGATTGTTTCTCAATCTTCTTTTTGTCACTCTACATAATCTCTGGCTGACTTCTGTTTGTGTGTCATTGTTGGTGGTTTATTTTATTTTGTTTTTTCCCAATGTGTTCTCTTTCACTTGTCATGTCTATGTATTGCTTGTTATGAAAAATCCTGACCTCCCACGCCTTCTTCCTACAGGGTGACAGGATGGGCTGTATGACCGTGATTAAGCAATGCATTTTGTTGGTGCTCAAAGATACCAAATGAAAAGTTTTTTGAGTAAACTGTTACTTCTAGGAAGGCCTCTTTAAATACATTTGGACCCTGGACAAGAGTCAGCTTGAGTCCCACTCCAGAGAAGTTGAGTAGAGTATTTTGTAACCTATGGAATGAGTCATAATGAGAGGTATAATAAAGTAACAATGGCAAAATTCCAACTTTATTAGAATTAGACCCAAAGAAATAATAAAAATAATCTGTGTCATGCCACCAATATGACAATCCTGCTACAAGAAGCACAGCCATGCCACATTACAGAAGCCATATCAATATTGTGTTACCTTTTACAGGAAGGTGCCATACTGTAAGACCCAGTACCTCAGTACTTAAAGCGGTAGTAAACCCCCAAGTACTATTTTTACCTACAGGTAAGCCTATAATAAGACTTACCTGTAGGTAAAAGGAATATCTCCTAAACCTACATGGTATAGGAGATATTCGCCCTGCATGCAGCTGCTGAGATTAGCGGCGCATGCGCTCTGATGATCTGGCGGAGGCGGCCGGCAAATCAGAGCTGGCTTCTGGAATGAAGAGCTGCTGCGCGCATGCGCGGGAGTGACGTCACGTGGCTCCAGCCACTCTCAGCTCCGAAGTCGCATACCCGGAAGAAAGAAGAGGACCATCATGTCAGCTCCCTCAGCGCTGACCGACTCGGGCATCGGGGGCCTCGTTCTAAGGTATTTCATAATATGTTAGTATGCGATGCATATTAACATATGTTATTGCCTTGCAGGATAGCTTTTTTTTTTTTTTTTTTCAGGTGGGTTTACTACCGCTTTAAGGAGTATTCCACAACTCCTTATGTTTATTCAGCAATGAATACTTAAAAGAAGAGTGACTTTTTGCTGTCGCACACCTGGCTCTTGTTGTGTACTAATCTTGACTAGGAACCTGGGACACATCAGCGGGCCTTTTCGGGAAGTGAGGGCTACACTGCTGTAACTGTAGCTGTCACCACATTCTGAAAGTATTTTATAAATCTGTCAAAATGCAAAGCCTTGTCCATTTCTGTGTGGTCATTCTCTTTTTTTATTGAACGTACTGGGTATCAGGAGTAGTTCACTCTGCAGTATACTTCAAGAGCAAAAGAATTTGACAGGAATAGATTTCCTAAGAATTTTTTTTAAAAAACATGAACTTTTCTTGACCGCTTAGCCAGAGCCGTCTTTAACACAGGGCAAAAGGGGCCGCTGCCCCTGGGCCCAGTCATTGTTGTGGGGCCCAAAACAGCTGCCTCTTGAGCCCCGCACTGCCCCCAAATAGTTGATAAGTGGATCCGGAAGGGCCTAAGAATATGTTTGCCCAGGGTTCAATCAATATTAAAGACGGCCCTGCGCTTAGTGACTGCCCACAGCGGCAGGGTGGCCACTCTGCGCCAGATCATGTACCTGGCATGTGATCTGACAGTTCCGAGGTCTGGGCCACACAGCGGGCGCCAATCAGCGGGTCTGATAGACGTGATGTCCTCAGGGACTCGCGGATTGTTAGCAAGGAAGGCAGAAATGACGGTCTGCCTATGTAAACGAGACAGACCGCCGTTCTGTGAGAGGGGAATGTGCTGATTTTGTGTTCCTGCTAAGCAGAAACACGAATCTTTACATTCCCCCAGGCAAAGCACCCCCCCCTCCCCCCACAGTTAGCAATCACTCCTAGGGAACACATTTAACCCTTCGATCGCCCCTGATGTTAACCCCTTCCCTGCCAGTGTCATTAGTACAGTAGCGGTGCATATTTTAAAATTTTTAAATATTTTTTAGCACTGTCACTGGCCCCCAAAAAGTGTCAGTGTCCCATTTGTCCATCACAATATTGCAGTCCCACTTTAAGTCGCTGATCACTGCCATTACTAGTAAGAAATATTAAAAACTATACCATAGTTTGTAAACGCTGTACATTTTGCGCAAAACCAATCAATATACACGTATTGGGTTTTTTTTTTACCAAAAATATATAACAGAATACATATTGGCCTAAATTGATGAAGAAATTAGATTTTTTAAAATTAATTTATTGGATATGCTTTATAGCAGAATGTAAAAAATATTGTTTTTTTTTTTCAAAATTGTGGGTCTTTTTTTGTATATAGCGCAAAAAATAAAAACCGCAGAGGTGATCAAATACCACCAAAAGAAAGCTCTATTTGTGGGGGGAAAAAAGAACATATATTTTTCTTGAATACAATGTGGCACGCCTACGCAATTGTCAGTTAAAGTAAGGCAGTGCTGTATCGCAAAAATGGCCTGGTCATGAAAGGGGGTAAACCTTCGGGAGCTGAAGTGGTTAACTGGTTCCCGACCGGTTCGGGTACTTTTACTGCTGCAGAGTGGCAGCGTCCCGCGAATCGCCGTCTATAAACGCTCTCGTGCCCGCCACCTGCCAGAGAAGAAAGACGGGGAACCGCCAATGTAAACACAGCGGTTCCCCGCTCTGTCAGGCAGCATGTGAGAGATCTACTGATCCCTGTCCCTGGGATCAGTTAGATCTCTTATGCCCCCCTGGCAGCCCAGCCCCCCACAGTTAGAACACGCCTAGGGAACACACTTAACCCCTAGATCACCCTCTGCAGGTTAACCCCTTCACTGCCAATGACATTTATACAGTAATCGGTGGATATTTAAATGTCTGATCACTGTATAAGTGTCATTGGTCCCAAAAATGTGTCAAAAATGTCCGCTGCAATATCACAGTCCCGATTAAAAATCGCAGATCACCCTCATTACTAGTGAAAAAAAACAAAAAATTGTAAAAAAAACGCCATAAATAAATTCTCATGGTTTGTAAACGTGGCAACTTTTGCACAAACAATCAATAAACGCTGATTGCGATTTTTTTTTTTTTTTTACCAAAAATATAAGGAAGAACATAAATCGGCCAAAACCGATGAATGAATTCGATTTTTTAAATTTTTTTTTTATATGTGTTTTAGCAAAAAGTAAAAAAATTCTTTTTTTTTTTTGCAAAATTGTCGCTCTTTTTTTGTTTATAGTGGTGCTCAGAAATGACGCAGAGGTGATCAAATACTACCAAAAGAAAGCTCTATTTGTGGGAAAAAAAGGACGCAAATTTTGTCGCAACGTCGCATGGCCGCGCAATTGACAGTTAAAATGACGCAGTGACAAATTGCAAAAAGTGCTCTGGTCCTAACGTGGGAAATCTTTCCGGTCCTTAAGTGGTTTATTGAGGTGGTTGAACAGAGTGGCAGGGGAGCAAAGGAATGGTGAACATTTACTGTTGGTGAGGGAAGAAATAAAATGAACCTGCTGCTTTGTACAGAATGGGTAAAGCACCCCCCAACTGCATCTTTTCTGTTCACAGGAAGCCCTGTAAATTTCCTCTGCCCTGTGTCACCTGTGTCATGTGTATGCCTTGTAGTAAATATACCCTTGTAAAGAAACTTTGGGGTCTATATGTAAAAAAATCTCAGGACAATGTCAGAAGCATTTGCACAGCTGTCACAAAATATACCCATCTAATATGTTTATTTCCTATGATCAATAGCTCCACAAAATACTGGGATATTCTTGATGGCTGTGAGTAAGCTTGTGACATTTGTCCAGCAATTTTATTTTTAATTTATAAATAGACCCTCAAGTGTAAAGAGTAAGAAAAAAAAGATTTAAAAATCAGTTTAGGGGGGCGTGGCCTGACGGGATCCATGAGAGGACGTGCTTCTGGAGAGCTCCGTGGACACCCACTGCAATCCACCCGAATCCCAGCTCCGGAGACACGGGTGAGAGACATCCAGCACCTGGCACCCTTCTGCAGCCCAGACTGAAAAATTGTGCAACGGAGGAGTCCGCTCGCACAGCGAACTTAGGCCTCAAATCCCGGCACTCAGCCGCCTAACCTGCGGACCATCTGCCTATCCTATGGGCCTCCAGCATAGCCAACACCTGGGAGGAGTGCCTGGAGGTTCTGCCTGATGCCCGGAACCCCCGAGCTTGCACGCCGGAACGGATGCAAAAAAATTAGTCCGAGGCTTCAATTGCGGCCTAGCGCAGCCGCCATCTTGGGACTCCAGAGTGCACTGCTACAGCCCAAATCCACTTGAGGGGGGCCCTGACTTCAACTTGATATGGTCCTTGACCCATATAATTCCCTCCCACAGTGATCTGGGGGGTGTGGAGCGGATCACAACACCTAGACCCAGCCGGAGCTCTGAGGCCTACTAACGGCGGCCATATTGGTGCACCCAATAGCCTCAAACTTAATTCCGTGCACAATTGACTGTAATAATATCTACCACCCCATCCCTTCCTAGCTAAATATGTGATTCTTGAGCCCTGGACACTGGCAGCAATTCAGGTAGCAAGAGACAAAGACTTTCACAGAGTCCACGAACCAGCCACAGTTTAATAAACCCGCAAACACAGAGACTATGTCCAAACGCAGACAGGAGCGTCATGTGCCCCGCAAAATGACGGAGTTTTACCCGCGTCCAGGGAAGCTGATAACCCAAGATGGCCATGGGACAATGCCTCATGCCACAACCAAAGCACAACAAGGGAATGAGAACGTCCACAATCAATCCCTATTTTCCAGCAACAGATCTCCTTCCTCAACACCATCAAACAGCCCAGCTAAATCCAGACTGAGACTGTCACAAGATGCAGCCCCAACAGGAGAGGTGAGCCAAAACGTGTATGCAAACTCTGACATGTCTGCACTACAAAAATCCATTGCTGCATATCCAACATCCAACCAATCGGTGCTAGACAGCACTCTGAGAGACATGCTACTGACAGTACAAAATTCTATACACTCTGATATCTCTCGAATGATGAACCACTTCACATCCAAAATTACCTACATGCGGGAGAGACTCACTACTGTTGAAACCAAAATGGTAGAAGTGACTACCTCCTTTAATGACTTAGTGGATGCACACAACGAGGAGACAGAGGACATAGAATGGATGAAGGCTAAACTAGCCAAACTAGAAGATCGTTCTCGATGGAACAATCTAAAAATACGAGGGATACCAGAATCTGTCCAACCACCAGCCTTAAAGGAATACTTCACCCAACTAATGCAAACTTCCCTCCCAGAAACGCCAAAGGGGGAGCCAATAATAGACCGCATCCACCGATTACCAAAACCATCTCAACTCCCAGAAACTATACCTAGAGATACGATTGTTCGTATTAATTTTTACCATATTACAGATCACCTAATGTGGGCCACCAAAAACTCAGCCTCCTATCCACAACCGTACACAAATCTAACCTTTATTGCAGACCTGTCCAAATATACGATGACCCAAAGGAGAAATCTTTTTTACCATCACAAAACCTCTCCGAAACCATCAAATCCCTTACAAGTGGGGCCACCCAGTTAAATTGATGATCACTAAGGGCAATAAAACGTTCACTATCCGCGACCTGGATGAAAGCCTCTCTTTGTTGAGAGAATGGAATATTCTCGAACCGTTGGATAAACGTCCTAGGCACCAAAAGTCCAATAGTCACCGTACCGGAGACTGGAACGACTTTCACCCACCTGATGACATGACTACCTAAAGTCACTACCCTATGGATCTTAACTGCTAGCCCTGAGATGCTAGCTGCAGCCCATTGGATCTGCCTTTGATCCCCAACATTAGTCGCGGTCCTGGCCGCTCATGTTCTTTTTTTTGTTTTTCTTTTTCTCATTTCCACAGTTGTGTTCCAGTGTTTGGTACAAATAGCCCACATCGGCTGTACCGATTAATGACCTGTTATTGATCTCTTCACAGTCTATTACCGAACTTATATTTCCCATCTGAGGAGCAACACTAGAATCTACTTAGACTCAGCGCCACTAGAACGTACCGACATCACACGTAAAAGTGGCACAACGCACTACGCACCCACATCTAATATTGTCACAAACTACCAGGCAAGCTAATTCCACACAATACTTTCTCGCTCCACCCACCCTCATCCCTTCTCCTGAGATAGGAATTTCCACTAACTCAAAATGCCTATCAAGATCACCTCACTGAACGTCAAGGGACTCAACCACCCTGGGAAAAGATACTCCCTGTGGTCAGAAGCATGCAAAGTAAAAAGTGACATCCTATGTCTCCAAGAGACACACTTTTGCCAGCTCCTAACATGTCCCACAAAAACTTTCCTCATGTCTTCTTTGCCAACGCCACAAAAAAAGTAAGATCAGTACGCATCGCTATTAGAAACACGATAGCGTTTGAATTGATCTCCGTTACATGTGACCCACAAGGAAGATACATTATTCTAGTATGCAAACTAAATAATGCCACCTACACCATTTTGAGAATTTATGCCCCGAACTCAGGACAAATAAGTTTTCTACGCAAACTATGGAAGAAAGTTTGTAAGCCCCAAAAAGGTAGAACAATTCTCTGCGGGGACTTCAATCTGGTATCATTGATCTCAAAGGTCCAGCACCCAAAAAGCCTTGTCAGATAACCCTACTCCCCTTCCTCCATGCCAACAACCTTTATGACATATGGAGGTGTCACATGCCATGGAACGAGACTTTACCTTCTTTTCATAACAACATTGCACATATTCCAGAATAGATTTATTCGTGGGAGACAAACGACTTCTCCAAAGTGTAATGGAAACAGACATTCAATCCATAACGTGGTCGGACCATGCACCCATTTCGATGATCATTGAGGACAATAATACAAAATCTACAACCTTTATTTGGAGGATTGATCCACATTTAATGGCAAAACCTGCCAATACTGCTATCATACAAAACCAACCGGACGAGTACTTCACTCTTAATAAGGCCTCTGTTAATAGTCCATCTACCCTTTGGTTAGCCGATTTGGCCTTTATACGAGGTACACAAGTTAAGTTCTAATGCCAAACGTCAAAGGACACAGCAGCTGACAGAACTACTAGACAACATAGATAAATTGGAACTCCTGAATAAATCCAATCCCACGCCATTGACTAGTGATAAAATATTCCAAGCTAGACACAACCTCAGAACCTTCCTTAATACCAAGCATGCCAAATTGTTAAAGATCTCTGCCAACTTTTACGGAGCTGGAAATAAGGCTGGTAAACAACTAGCCAACCAACTTAAACATCAAAGAACCAAACAAAAAATCCCCTATATACTGCATCCTACTAGTGGTGTCAAGTTATGCCACCCGACAGATATCTCTAACGCATTCCGAGATTACTACCAATCCCTATACAACTTATCAGAGAACTCCTCAATAACACAACCACAAACCGAACATATTCTACAAATCCTAGACAACCTTGCCCTACCTAACCTCTCACAAGATCATTTAGCGTCATTGAACGCCCCATTTTCGGAGGTGGAAATAATACAAGCCATAGAGACTCTTCCTAGGGGCAAAGCCCCAGGCCCAGATGGCTTCTCGGCCGAATACTATAAGCTATTCAGTAAATCCCTAGCTCCATTTCTATGTGGAACGTTCAACGCTGTTGTGTCTGCAGGCGAATTTCCAAGAGAAATGTCCGCCAACATTGTAACATTGCCTAAACCAGGGAAGGAGCCGAATACCCTAGCTAATTTTCGCCCCATTTCCCTACTAAACGCGGACATCAAATTATATGCAAGCTCATAGCCCATAGACTAAGCCCTATAATGCCGTATCTCATTCACCCAGACCAAATAGGCTTTATACTAGGTAGACAAGCACCTGATGCCACCCGAAAAATAATAAATATATTACATCATGCTGAGAATATACGCATCCTGACCCTTTTTCTAGCATTGGATGCGGAGAAAGCCTTCGATAGGATCCATTGGGGCTACTTAAAACATACTTTAGAGAAATGTGGCTTCCAAGGAACAAATACATCTGCTATTTTGGCCCTTTACACAAACCCCACTTCCCGTGTCCTCTCAGAGGGGACGTTCTCTAAACCATTTAACATAACAAATGGCACAAGACAAGGGTGTCCCCTCTCCCCCATAATCTTCACGCTCCTGATGGAACCATTAGCCCAAATGATACGTTCATCAGATCCTATATCAGGCCTAAAAGTCAAAGAGCTTGAATATAAAATCACTCTCTTTGCAGATTACATCATCCTCACACTAACGGACCCGGCTTCCTCCCAGGTTAAAACATGTCATATACTACAGACCTTTAATGCTTGCTCATTCTACAAAGTGAATGAATCTAAATCAAATATCCTAAGTGTAATGATACCCGAATCAACCAAACCCCCACTTAAAGCTATAGCTCCTTTCCAATAAGTGACCTCTACTATGCCATATCTAGGAATTTCTCTCACTACCCCAACATCTAATCTATTTATGGCCAATTATTTACCATTTCAACAGACATGGAAGAACGACCTTCAACTATATAGCAAACAATGTGAAAATGTTTTAACTGTTTGCGCCGTGGATCAAAAAACTTTTAGGTGAGGGAGTATTCTCCCCCCAGGGAGGCTGCTAAATACCAGCAAAATATACTGTGAATAATCCCTCTTATGAGGGAGTGGATTTTCAAAAAACTAGGTGCCGCGTTTGTCAATTTTGTAAAAGTGTAACAAACGATATATCAACTTCCAGCAAGAAGGTACAGACAACTTTACCATTTATTAACCGGTATTTATCTAATCTACAACCCCATCACTCTCTTTAAGGATCTATACCGTATCATCTCCAGTGAATAACCTTTCCTCGATATCGAAATTCACCCCCAAACCAACTAAGCCCATAGTAATGTGAATCCTATAAACTAAATCTAAGTAAGTGAAACATCTTACTCGTTCGTAATTTCCAGACATCATATACTGTACAAAA
>BLSH010293706.1:398094-408096 GCA_018402905.1 Glandirana rugosa | reverse complement strand
TTATTAAAAGTTTTGTACGGATTACACTATGTTGGTCCCCTTGTGTTTTCTGAGTCACTGAACAGAGGGGAAAGAGGTAAAAAGCACCAGTTCCAGTGCGTTCCAAGGCCTGCCAGTGAAAGGGGAAGGAGGTCTATCCTTTGCTCCAGTGTCCAGCCAGAGACCATCGGTTATCAACTTTGCGATTTTTGACCCACTGACTGCAAAGCAGTGGGTCTACTCGCTCTGGTGAGTAGGGACACCAGTGGGATCCTGGCACTTGGCACGTGTGATGTGGCACCTTTTTTATCATTTGAAGCACTGAAGAGCACTATTGTCACTTACTTATTTATGATGGACACTAATGGACTTTTTATCAGTTGATTGAATCCATATCATTGGTGGACGGTCACTTATTGTTTCAACATTATCACTTTGATTATTATTTGTTTATTTCAACTATTAGATATAGCAAACAATACCTCTCCTGGGCGGGTAGAGTAGCAGCCCTTAAAATGCTTACCTTGCCAAAACTCCTCTACCTATACAGGGCCCTACCCATAAAGGTCCCTAAATCCTTTTTTAGCACCCTTAAAGAGTCTCTAAGATCATATATCTGGCAAGGGAAGAAACCCAGATGCTCTTATAACTCTGCTGTCAAACACAAAAAAGCAGGTGGAATGGGTCTTCCTGACATTCATGATTACCACTCCGCAGTTATTCTTGACCAAATTAGACACTGGTTCGCCCCAACACCCTCAAACAATGGCATCACATCGAACAGTCATACATCTCAGAAGGGAAGCTTAGCTCCTTTTTATTAACACAAACATTTATGGATTGACCCATAGAGTCTACACATCCCACAATATCTGCAGCTGCAACAGCATGGAAACACTTCCATCTCACCCATACTCCAACTTACGACACTCAATTGATACCCATCCCGCTAGAAATCTCCATATTTCTCATTCACAATTTATCACTGACCCACTGGGCACATGTAAGACACCTCCCTATACGATCTATGACATACAACAATCAACTCCTCCCTTTTACAACCCTACAAGACAATTATGAAATCCCTCCCCAAGGCCAATACACATACAATCAAATCTGTTCATACATAAACAAAAAAGGCATTCCATCCATCAAAGTACCAAGTAAAGTTTGGTTCTTTTGGGCGTCGGACTCTCCCAAAGCCAAAGGTATTACTCTCTTTTACAACACCCTCCATAACAAAAACATATTCACTAAACTGTCAACATACAAAAGATGGGAAAAAGACCTACAGACTACATTCACAGACTATCAATGGTGCAAAGCCATTCACTACAATCAAATTTCCTCTAGCTGCATCTCATACTGGGAAGTCTCACAAAAACTTCATCACAGGTGGTACCTCTCCCTGGTTCAGATGTATAAATTTGCAAATTTAGACAATGATGACTGTTGGAGAGGATGTTCTCGTAGAGGCTCACTAATACACATTTTATGTGACTGCCCACATATACTTCCCTTCTGGAAAAAAGTTTTCTCCTTCATCTCAGATGTCACGGGAATCATAACTGTACCCTCATCTCCCTTAGCCATTCTCAGCATAGCATTGAATCATTCCCAAAAGAATTCAGGACGATGGTGATAGACATCCTGTTGGCAGCTAGACTGCTCATTATGAGTAAGTGGAGGAGCTCCCTATCCCCTAACCTATCTGATGTTAAGCACCAACTTACCTTGGTTAACCACTTCAATACAGGACGTTTATACCCCCTTCCTGCCCAGACCAATTTTCAGCTTTCAGCGCTCTCACACATCATTTTTTTTCACACAAATATAGCTTTCTTTTGGTGGTATTTAATAACCTCTGTTTTTTTTTTTTTTTTTGCGACATAAGTGAAAAAAGTGCGCACATTTGGAAAAAAAACACTTTTTTTTAGTTTCTGTGATAAAGTTTTGCAAATAAGTAATTTTTGTTCAAAAATTTGAGCCAAAACCTATACTGCTACATATCTTTGGTAAAAATAACCCAAAAAGGTGTATATTATTTGGTCTGTGTGAAAGTTATAGTCTTCAAGCTATGGTGCCTATCACTGAAAATTGATCACACCTGATGTACTGATGGCCTATCTCAATTCTAGAAGCCCTGAAATGTCAGGAATGTACAAATACCCCCCAAATTACCCCCTTTTGAAAAGTAGACATTCCAAGGTATTTAGTAAGAGGCATGGCGAGTTTTTTGAAGTTGTACTTTTTTCCCACAATTCTTGGGAAAATTAAGAAATTAAAATTTTCTTTTCACAAAATTGTCATAAGAACAAGTTATTTCTCACACGCAGCATATGCATACTTCCAATTACACCCCAAAATACATTCTGCTACTCGCCCTGAGTATGGCGATACCACATGTGTGAGACTTTTTCACAACCTGGCCACATAGAGAGGTCCAACATGCATGGAGCACCGTCATGCATTCTAGGAGCAGAATTTTCACATCTAATTTCATAACGACCTTTTACACTTTTGAAGGCCCTGGAGCACCAGGACAATGGAATTACCCACAAAATGACCCCATTTTGGAAAGCAAACACCCCAACGTATAATCTATGGGGCATTATGAGTCTTTTGAATGGTTCATTTTTTTCCACACGTCTTTGAAAAACGTGGAACGAAAATAAAAACGCTTTTATTTTTACACAAAGTGGTCAATTTATAAGATATTTCTAACACATAGCATGTACATAGCAAAAAATAGCCCCCAAAATATATTCTGCTACTCATCCAGAGTATGGCGATACCACATGTGTGAGACTTTTTCACAGCCTGGCCACATAGAGAGGTCCAACATGCAGGGAGCAACGTCAGGCATTCTAGGAGCAGAAATTTCACATCTAATTTCCTAACCACCTATTACACTTTTGAAGGCTCTGGAGCACCAGGACAATGGAATTACCCACAAAATGACCCCATTTTGGAAATCAAACACCCCAGCGTATAATCTATGAGGCATTATGAGTCTTTTGAATGGTTCATTTTTTCCCACAAGTCTTCAAAAAAGTGGAAAGAAAATGAAAACGCCTTTATCTTTACACAAAGTGGTCAATTTATAAGATATTTCTAACACATAGCATGTACATAGCAAAAATGAACCCCCAAAATATATTCTGCTACTCATCCCGAGTATGGCGATACCACATGTGTGAGCCTTTTTGCACACCCTGGCCACATACAGAGGCCGAACATGCATGTAGCACCGTCAGGCGTTCTAGGAGCATAAATTTCACATAAAATTTCATTCATACCTATCACACTTTTGAAGGCCCTGGAGCACCAGGACAGTGGAATTACCCCCAAAATGACCCCATTTTGGAAAGCAAACACCCGAGGTATATTCCATGAGGCATGGGCTGCAGATAGGTACTCGTGTACTCTGATGGGCTGCAGATAGGTACTCAGGTATTCTGATGGGCTGCAGATAGGTACTCGGGTACTTTGATGGGCTGAAGACAGGTACTCGGGTAATCGGATGGACTGGTAAAAGGTACTTGGGTACTCTGATGGGCTGCAGATAGGTACTCGGTTACTCAGATGGTTTGGTGACAGGTACTCGGGTAATCTGAAGGGCAGGCGACAGGTACTCGGGTACTCAGGTGGGCAGGTGACAGGTACTCAGGTGGGCAGGTGATAGGTACTTGGGTACTCTGATGGGCTGGTGACAGGTACTTGGGTACTCAGGTGGGCAGGTGACAGGTACTCTGGTACGCTGATGGTCTGGGGACAGGTACTCGGGTACGCTGATGGTCTGGTGACAGTTACTCAGGTACTCTAATGGGCAGGTGACAGGTACTTGGGTACTTTGCTGGGCTGGTGACAGGTACTCAGGTTCTCTGATGGGCAGGTGACAGGTACTCGGGTACTCTGATGGGCTGGTGACAGGTACTTGGGTGCTCAGATGGGCTGGGGACAGGTACTCTGGTACGCTGATGGTCTGGTGACAGGTACTCCGGTACTCTGATGGGCAGGTGACAGGTACTCGGGTACTCTGATGGGCTGGTGACAGGTACTCGGGTACTCAGATGGATTGGTGACAGATACTCGGGTACTTTGATGGGTTGGTGACAGGTACTCGGGTACTCAGATGGGTTGATGACAGGTACTCGGGTACTCTGATGGGATGGTGACAGGTACTCGGGTACTCTGATGGGATGGTGACAGGTACTCGGGTAGTCAGATGGGCAGGTGACAGGTACTCGGGTACTCTGATGGGATGGTGACAGATACTCGGGTACTCAGATGGGCAGGTGACAGGTACTCGGGTACTCTGATGGGCAGGTGACAGGTACTTGGATACTTTGATGGACAGTTGACTGGTACTCGGGTACTTTGATGGGCAGGTGACAGGTACTCGGGTACTTTGATGGACAGGTGACAGGTACTCGGGTACTTTGATGGACAGGTGACAGGTACTCGGGTACTTTGATGGGCCGGTGACAGGTTATTGGGGTACTTTGATGGACAGGTGACAGGTACTCGGGTACTTTGATGGGCAGGTGACAGGTACTCAAGTTTTTTGATGGACAGGTGACAGGTACTCTGATGGGCTGTGACTGACTGGTGCAATTCTATTGGCTCTTTACACTGATTGGAGCTGGGCTTTCTCCGAGGGACAAGCCTCAGCCCTGATCGCCACGCTGCGTGCCCCCGGGGGCGCGCACGAGCGGTGTGCACATGGAAGTCAGTAGTGACCGGCTGTGATTGGACACAACCGGTCATGTGGTAAAGAACCAATTTTATTGGCTCTTTACCCCAATCAAGGGGGGCTGTTTCCCGAGGGACACGATCGATCGGCAAGAAGCGGCGGACGTCAACATCCGCCCGGATCGACTGGGGTTTCCTGCCGACGTCATTTTACAATGACTCGGTAGGGAACTGGTTAAGGAATATGAATTTAGCTCTGCTATTAAAAATAACACTGTCCAATAGTATACTAATGCTTGGAAGCCCTGGTTACGAATGACGCTGACAATATTCAGGTACTACACCAGCACTATTAACTGATATGGTTTGCTCCATTCCTAAGCATAGTCTCAATGCTATAAATTGTAATAGACTATTCACTAAACACTTGCTGCTTTTGTTATTATAACACTATGTTTAATGTTCTACCATACACTGCTTCATTTAAAGCTGACGTCATTACCCCCCTCCTCTGTGATACAGTGTGTTCCCTGACTGGGGGAACCTGGAGAAGAGGGGTGACAATATGCAATGACTATGGCAAATCGCAGCTTTCTCTATGCGACTGACCAATGTTAGCACATCAACAATAGTTGCAATTACCGAATGTTATATATGAAGCCCAAACCATTATATTTTACCTTTCAAATTTCAAAGTGACCTGTTCAGAAATGTTATAACAAAAGTGGTGCGTTCCTTTAAAGTATTTATTTCATTCAATTGTGTTATCTCTTGTTGCATAACTAATGTACATTTCCCAGATTCAAAACTTAACAAAAAAAACCTTTAACCTGTTTTTTTTGTTTTTTTTTTTAACTTCAGCACAAAGATCACTACGCTCAGCTTCAATAAATAGCTTCTTCTTCCCTGAAAAAAAAAAAAGCTTTCATTAATTCACATTTAAATAAGAAAGTACAAAAGGTGGAAAGTCTTCAGATCTCAGTCTGTCGCATTTCACACCCCTCCAGGCCCTCATGCACAGACAGGATTGAACAGTGTAAGGTCTTGTACTATAGATGGGAACTAATTATCTAAATTGGCCTGGTTAAAAAAAATATAGTAAGACACAAAGTTTATATTACAACTAATATCTTTTTTATTCAGATACAGTCATGCTAAAGCAGAATTTTTTTTCTTGAGTTTACTGAGTAAGAGTTTGAACCCTGTTAAACATTATTTGTACCTGGGATCACCATAAGGTTATCTTGCCCCATCAACAGTCCTATTATGACAGGGTTTAATTTTCTGATAAAATAGATGTAAAGCCAATCGCTAAAATTTCATATAGGCTTTAACCTGTTAATGTCATTTCAAATGGCATTTTATTATTTTTTAATTCTGCGGATATTATTTAGATAATAGCTGGTGGTCCTGTTCTAAAGGCCCTTTTTCAGGCACTTCCTGTTATATAGTTGCCAAAAAAATTCCTGGGGCACCTCTCTTTTGGTTGTACTTTAGTGGTGGGGCATTCATCAAAAGGGCATGTTTCTATAAGAGCCATATCTTTTTGTTTCTTAATCTTCAATTTTCAAAAGAATAGAACAGAAAGTAGCAGACCACAGGCAAAAATATATCTCGTAATAAAATGATCATGTGTCACGTAACAAGGTGCGGAAGAATCATGTCTAAAAAATGGCAAGTCAGAGAACATAACCAATAACATATCACATCATACATTCGTAAATTATGACCCGTAACGGAAGACAGGCTTAGTGGAGAACAGAGTCCTCCAGGGCTAGACACTAGTGATGTGATACCTGGCTTAACAGTTGAGACTAAATAAAAACAAAGTTTGCATAAAGGGGAGTTTCACCCAAAAGTGGAACTTCCGCTTTAAGAGGAGGTGACCCCCTGACATGCCATAATTGGCATGTAAAATTTTTTTTGGGGGGGGGGGAAGGTGGACTCTGTTTTCACAGGATCCACTCCCTTTCCTGAGGAGCCGGAAGGAAGTTCACCTTCCCCCCTCCCTCTCGGCGATCTTCTGGGACACGTCACAGGTCCCAGAAGATAAGCTGAGCCATTCACAAGCCGCAGCACGACTCGCGCATGCGCAGTGAGCGCCCGGCTTTGAAGCCAAAGCTGGGTGTCCACACTTGTAATGCCGGTGCTGCCGAGGGGAGGGGGAGACGAGCGAGCCCTCGGGCGGCCGCATCGCTGGAACGAGGGACAGGTCAGTGGCCGATTGTTAAAAATCAGTAGCTACCCTTGTGGTAGCTGCTGACTTTTAACAGGGTGGAACTCTGCTTTAAACTGCTGGTAGGCCACCACCTTAAAGAGTAGAAATTAGTGGTCCATTAGGGGGAGCTCTAGGACAAAGGAGGAAGATAAGGAAAAAGGAGAAAACCCCTGAGAGAGAGAGCAGGAAGAAATGCGGGGAGAAAATAGAGGGGCTAAGGCACTTAACATGGAATGGGAAGAGAGAACAAGGGCGGGAAAAAGAGAAAAAAATTTGACTTTCATTAATTCGCCACAAAGCTTTGTATTTGGGAGATCTAGTAAAATCTTGCTAGTAAAACCCTTATTATTATTGTCTTATGAAATTGGTCTTCCCTGGGATTTGAGGATGCCATGAGCTCTTCCATAATACAGATCTCTTTAACGCTGGAAATTCAGACTTCATTGAACGGGGGATTTGTTTGTCTCCAGTAAAGGGGAATATAGGATTTAGCCACCTTCAAAAGTTGTATCAAGAGTGACCGTTTGTACCTCTTTGCAGACAAGGGTGTTAGGTGTAGCACAAGAGCCATCTTGATTTTTTATACAAATGAATGTAAAATACTGTATATATGAATATTTATGATAATAATGAAAGAAACACCAAACCCAGAAATATATTGAGAAGACAGCCCAGAGACAGGAACTAGGAGATTCCACTCATAGTTGAGTTCTGGCTTTCACAGTAATGCCAGATATCACAGTTGGATTCATAGATGGCAGTAGAAACCTGGTGGGGCTTAAAACCTAAACCTTCTCCACCTGAAACTACAACATAAAAACTACATTAAGCTACTACATGCATTTTTTTTAAGTTTGTGAAAGGGAATCTATCACAAAACAGAATAGTCTCAGACCCTTTGACTGTATGTAACACTCAACCCCGAAGGTGACGCTGGAAATGACCCAGGTCTCCCATTACCTGTTTATAGGCTACCAGGTACCAGTTCCAGAGTACACTGACAGAACTTAGTCTAGGGGGGTCTTTTTGAAGATTTATTGCAGTACTTGAACACAGGCATGTGGGCGGGGCTTAACACGCCCAAGTGGGGATTCATTAGTAGCGCTAACTAATGCCTAATCATGAGGCTGAGGCTGGGGTTGCTCTGCTCTGAGCTAAAGCAGCTCTCCAACTTAGAAATAAGCATGTTCCACATTCACAGTTTAACCCTTCAAGTGCATTTCCCTTCTTTGTTGTACACACCTGCAGGTTAGACCATCATAATGTATCTGCTCCCGGACTTCTCTTCATCCCCATTCTAAGCCCTGTTCTAAGTTTTGCCTTGCCGTGCACCCCTTTTTAAGTAACTTCAGATCAGGCACCATATTTGAAACTAGATAACCTTTACTAGAAAAACTCTGTCGGTACAAAACAGTCTTCCACATACTTCTTCCATACATTGCTCTAGTTGATTCTGAGCTTAGGCTGCCCCAGATCATACCTCAAAAAAATAGTGCAAAAGTCCATAAAATAAAGTTTATTTCTGGTGAATCTGACTTCGGTACCCCAACTGGATACAAACCAAGGGGGAGCCCAATAGCAAGAACAGTTCTACATGTGGCAAATCCCCATCCAAGAACTCAATAAAGTTGCCTCCCCTTGCATTTTTAGCCTGCCACAATGAAGCAGAGCCATGAACACCCGGAAGCTGGCAACATTAACCCCTTTCTAACTCGTGGGTAGCCTAATACACACTAAACATGTTTAACCAGTACAAGGTCTTACAGTAATGACAAAATGGGGTACATTGAAGAGCATAGCCAAGTATTCACCTCAAATAGGCACCTGCCTACAGGCGAGTAGAGGAGCGAAGGTGCTGGACACTCCAAAACACACACAGGCATTAGAGGACAGATTCTCAAGCAAAGTCCTTCAGTAGCACCTTAAGTATTGCTGGAAGTAGAGGGGACAGCCAGCTGGTCTGAGACTCTGGAAGGGCAGTCACAGTCCTTGTAGCAACCTTTGGCATCTAACCCTCAAAGTACAGTCACACGTGAAGCTCTAGGCAAAAGGTCCTAACTCACCATGTCCAGATGAAGCTCACCTGCAACACTCTTCAGTGAAAGAGGTCCACCTCTAGCCCAGATTCCTAAGGCACTGTCCTTCAAGAGGAACTGCAGTCTGCTCACATAATTTGTAATAAAAACATCTTTGCCATTCTGAAGCTTCCCTTTAACCACTTTGCATATTATTTTATATATACTGTGATTCTGTACTTGCCAAATATGCTGCAGAAATCTCCCTCCACTGAGTCTGACTGCATACATTTAAACCATGGGCAGCTGAAGCTGCTGCCTGTTCACATCCTGGATTTACACAGGCACACACCTCCAGCTCTACAGCTCGCATTGGCCCTCTTATGACTGTTCCCCCCTCCCTTCCTGGCAAACTCTGACAAGAGTAAGAGAGAGAGCTGTGCATGATGTCAAACGCCTAGGCTTTTTACCAGACAAGAAACAGGAAGTGGGCTGTATAAGGTATTTACTGGCAAAAAAAATACTATTCAAAGTTAAAACAACAAGGGCAGAAGATTTGATAGATGAAAAAATGACTGAAGTTCAACTTTCAGCAGATTTCTTTCCACTTGGGAATCAGGAAAGGGCATCTTGCATTTAAGGTTTATTGCACATGTATTATGCTTTGTAAAAGCTTCTCTATATAGAGCTCCTTTTAAAAATAGTGAGGGATTAGCTCTTTCGTATTATGTACACGTTATTTGGAATTTACGTTCTACGGGAAAGGACTAAGGGTTCACCTTTCTTTAGACGACTTTCAACTTGAAGTCAGTAAAAAAGTAGATAGTTTAGAAGACGGGAACAACAAAATTGAAACTTATCATAAAAAAAACGGTCATTTATGGAATATGTCGGGTGAAGGACAAAGAACAGACCATTTTTCGGATCCGCAAACTGTAGTACGTGTCGAGAGAGAGAATGAGAACAGTCTCAAACGGTCCTTCCCTCCCCCCTTGTCAGTATTCTCCCGGTTACGCTCGACATCTCGACCTCCACACACGGACACATTTAGGTCCTACACTTGTCCGTCGTCGAAGTCGACGGGTACCAAATTTA
>BLSH010293706.1:376585-398084 GCA_018402905.1 Glandirana rugosa | reverse complement strand
AGCAGATTTCTTTCCGCTTGGGAATCAGGAAAGGGCATCTTGCATTTAAGGTTTATTGCACATGTATTATGCTTTGTAAAAGCTTCTCTATATAGAGCTCCTTTTAAAAATAGTGAGGGATTAGCTCAATGGGGATCACCTTCCCAGGGAAAAAGGTAGTTCACACGACTGGATGGATGACCCTGCTCCTGTTGCTGAATTCTGGAGAGTGGAGATGACAGATAGCAGAAGGGAGGGGGAGCGAGACCGCCGCAGTGTACACAACTGCAGTGTTGCCTTGGCTCAAGTAGGATCCCTATGAATCAGAGACACTGCTGGGCAAATCAGATGGATGGAGAGTCCTATGGCCACTGTTCACTTCCATGTGAGAGTGTCACATGATGTGTGACAGGGAGGTCAGATGGTCAGTAGGTGTGTATAGGCAATGGCTCCTAAGAAGACAGAGGAAGCCGTGGGGGAAGCCAGGAGGAGAGAAGATCACACTCTCGCTGAGGATCCGGGGCTGAGGATGGAAAGACGAAGCCTGGTCACAAATTACTACATTTTTCGGGAAATTCCCTTCCTCAGGTCATGCATCCTTCCTTCCTTCCGACCATCTGACCTCCCTGTCACACATCATGTGACACTCTCACACGGAAGTGAGCGGCGGCCATAGGACTGTCCATCCATCTGATTTGCCCAGCAGTGCCTCTGATTCACAGGGATCCTCTGTGAGCCAAGGCAACACCGCAGTTGTGTACACTGCGGCGGTCTCGCTCCCCCTCCCTTCTGCTATCTGTCATCTCCACTCTCCAGAATTCAGCAACAGGAGCAGGGTCATCCATCCAGTCGTGTGAACTACCTTTTTCCCTGGGAAGGTGATCCCCATTGAGCTAATCCCTCACTATTTTTAAAAGGAGCTCTATATAGAGAAGCTTTTACAAAGCATAATACATGTGCAATAAACCTTAAATGCAAGATGCCCTTTCCTGATCCTCTGTGAGCCAAGGCAACTTTGCAGTTGTGCACACTGTGGCGGTTTCGCTCCCCCATACTACTGTCATCTCCACTCTCTGGCATTCAGCAGCAGGAGCAGGGTCATCCATCCCCCTTGGTGGTCAGCTTCAGGAACCTGTAAGTGAGCACACATCAGCTGTGATAGAGGAAATGTTTCTCTGCAAGTTCATCCCAGCCTGTATGCTTATAGCCACAGCCTTGTTTTTATTTCCTGTGTTTTTACAATAAACTGTTGACTGCTCACAGCTTCTCCAGTTTTGCTTTGGTGAGCCAGTGCACCCTCCATGTGTTTTTGTGTCACTCATTTGTCCAGTGAGTCTGGGTGCTGCGGCCCCATGCAATCTGCTTCATTACCATTCCTTCAAGCAGGGCCAGTCCTACCATGGGTCCCAGTGGGTCCATTGGACCCAGGCAGCACTTTGGGAGGGGCAGAAAATTGAACCACGACCGCCTCTCTTTCTCTTCTCTTTACCCAGAAAATTGACGACCAAGATTTTTTTTACAACAGTTTTGTGTGTCATGATGACAACTGCCCCCCGGGCTGCTCTGCCTGCCCCTGTACTACCCTAGCCTGTCCCTATACTGCCCTAGCCTATCTATATACTGCCCTAGCCTGTCTATATACTGCCCTAGCCTGTCTATATATTACCCTAGCTTGCCTATATACTACCCTAGCCCGCCCCTTGCAATTGAGCATAATGGTATGTCATATAATTTTTCATATAGACACGGTGCTGTTACATGTAAATCTGACTTCCTAATAAATTTAATTTTAGTTTTAATTATCATGATATAAAATAATGGATGTGGGGGCCTTTTGGTGGGCGTGATTTTTTTTGGGGGGGTGGGGGGGCAGCATTTCATTTTTGGACCCAGGCAGCACAATGTCTTGGACCAGCCCTGCCTTCAAGGTGCGCCTGGAATCCTCTTGTAGCTTTCTCAGGCTGATGGTTCCTGAGTCCCAGGCCAGAGCAAACTCTGCTCTCTTCCTGGATATTTAAACCACCTGATGGTGGACTCCAGTGAACCACAAAATCCGGTCCGGAACCAACCCTGCCAAGGTGACTGGTAAATCCCGGACCAGATTCCACCTTAGTCCATTTCAAATGGCCGCAAGCGAGGTGACACATCGATCACCTCGCCTTGCCTAATGTCACAATAGCCATTAGAATTATGTTAAGGAAAGCACAGCAATAATAATTCTATATGCACACTGAAAATACGTGATACCTTCCTTGTAAAACAATTTACAGGAATGAGTGGATGGATAGAATTTATAAGAAGCCCTTCATCTCTTCCAGATATCCCAATGGTCATAGTGACAGGGCTGTCTAAAAGTGCTTTTGTACCCAAGCAGCACCCTTGGAAACCAGATTTAAAATGATTACTTTGCCATGCAGTCTTCATGTAGGATTTACCCCTGAAGGATGCGTTTCCTGATTCCAGATGACAATGACCCTTCTGGCAGTGCCACACCTTCTGAGGCGCCAAGGCTGAAGAAGGGGGATTTATTTGAGCTACACATCTAACATGGTAACAATAAGAATGGCATCAGCAATGAACAGTTACAAGGTAAAACAGATTTGTACAATACAACAAAACAATGAGAGGACCAAGTAACTAGGCAATACTAGAAGCTGAAGGGGTTTGAGTGTTTTCAAAAACTCCTCCTACTGGCCAGTGTGGTATTAAATGTTGCGACCCAGAGTCCTGCATTGGAGCACTCAGATATATTTATATTTCATAGTAAAGGCCTTAAATTCACTGGTTAGGGTGGGCTGTCACTTTTAAGAGGAGGGTAAGGAAGTTCCAGTTTCTTATGACTGAAACCTGTGGTGGCGTTTCAGGACCCTGTAGCAGCGATCTTTCACAAAGCCAATGACGCCCCTCTCCTCCAGTTTGCTGGATCTCTCCAATAACTGTGGCATCTGTGGAAATTTGGCAGCATACTCCCACTCCAATACTGTGGCAAATTTCTGGCAACAGCAAAGTCTCCGACCCAGCAGCACCTTCCAATAGTCAACTCTCATTCCTCATGCGAGACTGCCCGGAGGCCTGACTTCTCCTTTTCTTTCCCCCCTCTCTGAAGTACACTTTCCTCCTAGAACTTGTAGTCCCATACAGTTCTCCACTTGATATAGGCTGTCTCTTGGGGACTACATCCCCCACAGTTCCAAGCGGCTCCCAGCAGTCTTTTCTCATTTGTTTTCCAGGCTGCACTGCAGCTAGTCACGGTATCAGGGCAGTGGGCTGACTCTCCTCTGGCCATGGCTGTGGGACCAAATACATCCCTATCAAAGTGTCTGTGTCGTTTGGCTGTCTCTCTCCTCCTCTCCCCTTATGGCTGCTCCTCTGCTTACTTGCGGCAGGAAAGAGGGGAAGAAACAGCAGAGTTGGTGACTGTGTCCATAACAGTGACAGCCCATTCCATGTGCCTCCAGTCCTGGCGGTGCTGCAGACCATTAATATGGTAGAGGTATGACACTTGCTGGTGCTCACTGATGAAGAGCTTGTAAGGAGGTGTAATGAGGTCTTTAAGAGAAATTCTCCTATTTTCCATTTGTACAATTGTAACAGAGGTTCTGTTCCCTGATTGTTGGAAATGGTCCTTCTTTCAGGAATAAGGGCTTCTGCTGATGGGGGTTAGAGGCTGTTAAGTGGTAGTAGACAAGATGGAAGGATCTCCTTTGGAGCAGAGAGGACACGTAAGACCAGGCATGCACTTACTGTAGCTTCATTTATTGACAATAGAGGAACACTGTGACAATTAGAAGTTAATTAATTAATTAATTTGTTAATTTATTATACGTTATACAGTGCTGATTTTTGCACTATTTGTGCTTTATTATGTATTGGAATACATAGGGATATTTTTGATACACTTTATTACAGCTGCATGTAGTGTGAGTAGATTGAAATAGCACAAACAAAAGGATATATCTATATTTGTTGTAATGCTTTCAATTTCAGGGAGGCCTCATGGGGATCATACCAAACCCTTTTGCTTTAACTAAACCTCTGCAACCAAGAAACACCTGTAAAACAACAGTGTAAATACTTACTTCACTTTCCACCCATGTCATCGAATGTCCTGGGGTCGGCTGGGAAACCAACACTTCCAAGAGCATCACTCTCCTGTGTCCCCTGCAGCTTCTGCTGGTTCCTTCTGATGACCTCTACTTCACTACTATAACCTCTAGTGAGACCTATGAGATTGAGGTTAGGAGGAACCAATTCGAGCTTCAGGGGACACAGGAGATCAATGCTTCTGGAAGTGTTGTTTTTTTCCAGTGGACACCAGAGGATGATTTCTTAAGAACTGAGTGGTGTTTGAGAGTGATGACAGCAGGTAGGTAGTTACACACTTTTTTTTAATGTAAGCACTACATATGAGAAATCTTCACCAAGGTAGCTGAGTATTCCGTTGTCATATAGCCTCCATTTCTACAGTGGCATTATCAGAAGAATTTGTAGAGTGAAATGTAAAATATGGCATTGTTTAAGTGGAATGGAAGATTGTGCACTAGGTACAGAAAATAGGCTACATAGCTCAAGCCAAACTGGAAGAAGAAAAGGCATAATCATGGTTCTAGGCCCTGGGGTGGCGTGAGAAAAGATTAAACTTTTGGAAAGGATACAGGAGGCTTGTTATATTGAGCTTTCAGACTTAGGCTTAATGTACACGGGACGTTTTAAGACCTCTCCTGAACAATTAAACTTGACAGATGATAGTAGCCGAAGTTTAAAAAAAGGCCGGTTTGCTGCGTTTACAAGCGTTTTTTTTTTTCAAATAGTCAAAAATGTATCTCCATTAAAAACACCTGTAAAGGAAATACGGCCAAATGCGAGTTACTGCATTTACAAGCTGTTACAGGCATTTGGCGTTTCAAATGCCTCTGAACATCCGTCCTGAATGCATTTTTTTGCTTTCCAAAAAATGCTTCTAAACTCAACTGCCTAGAAACGACTATAAACGACCCTGCATACATGCACTGAAAAGATAACATTTAGGAGAGTTCAGGGGCAGCTGAAA
Source organism: Glandirana rugosa (assembly GCA_018402905.1). Classification (NCBI taxonomy): domain Eukaryota; kingdom Metazoa; phylum Chordata; class Amphibia; order Anura; family Ranidae; genus Glandirana; species Glandirana rugosa. The sequence continues at coordinate 393,055 of BLSH010293706.1, read as the reverse complement.
AAAATGCCCAACTGCCCAACTAAATGTCAGTTTACCAGCAGCAGTGTGCATGAAGCCTTAGAAGTAAGTCAGTTCATGTCTGTAGAGTAATGGGATTGGGTCTCAGACTCCCCTGTTCAAGGAACCCCCAGAGTATTGCAGGACATAGATGCTTGGGCTTGCTGACTGAGATGGCTTCAGCTCTGGAAGCACCAAGTATTATGAAAAGGCCCCTCTTGCATTGGTGGTCAGAAGAGAAGTGCCTCTTGCATTGTTAGTTGGTTGAGAAAAGCCACTTTTTGTTGCTGAAGAGTGAAGAAGGGCCTCCTCACGGGGTGGTCGATGTAGAGGGGTCCTCTTACATTTGTGACCAGTGGAGAAGGGTTGGGCCCTCTTAAATTGGTGGTCAGTGAAGAAGTGTCCTTTTACATTGGTGGTTAAATGAGACAGATTCCATTACATTGTTGGCCTGTGGAGAAGGCCCCCTTTACATTGGTGGCCCATGAAGCAGTACCTCCTTACATTGGTGGTCAGTGAATAAGAAAGATGAAAGTACAGGCTTTCTCCTATCTCTCTACCATCCAGCCAGTGGAGACAGCTATGAACAGGAGAACAGAGCCATAGAAGGCATTCTAGTGGGCTACAGTGAGCAAACTAAGGGTTACAGAATCCTACACCCAAAGACTGACAAAGTGACAATAAGCCGTAGTGTTTATTTTGATGAGAATCTATCACCAGAAACACTGATCCCTGAAAACTGTGAAGCGAATATGCCAAACAAACCAGAAGAAAAGGTCAACCAAAGTGAACCTGTGCAGGAATCAGAACACACAATCCCTAAACCAACTTCCCCACCAGATCCTGCTGAACTGTCTGAAATCAGAAGATCCACTCGGACTACACAGGGGATACCACCCCGCAAGCTGTCATACACTGTCAAAACACACAGCATACTTGAACCAACATCCTGAGAAGATAAAGAAAAAGTGCCAAAACGTGAAGCCAATAAATGGAGGAAGGCAGCAGAAGAAGAATTAAAGTCACTTAAAGAAAATAAAAACTGGACACTTACAGAGCTCCCTCCTAACCGCTAAAATATAGGAAGTAAGTGGACTTTCACAGTAAAGTCAGACGCAGAAGGGAATATCCACAAATACAAAGCCAGACTAGGTGCCAAGGGTTACTCCCAATAATTTGGTGAAGATTATTATGATATATTATATATATATGCATTGTATATTATATACATTCCCTCCCGTCGTAAAACACTCCACCATCAAATCGCTTCTTATCATTGCAGCCTGGAAGGGCATGCAAGTGAAACACCTAGACGATAAAACTGCTTTCCTATATGGAGACATTAAGGAAGATCTTTACATGGAGCAACCACCAGGGTTTGAGCAAGGAAACAAACTTGTGTGTAAGTTTCAGAAAAGCATCTACGGTCTTAAGCAATCTGCAAGGATGTGGAATAACAAACTGAATGAAGTGCTCACAAGAGAAGGATTCTCAAGAAGTAAAGCAGACCCCTGTCTCTACTCCAGAAATCAAGGAGACAGATGGATATACATCCTTATCTAGGTTGATGACATTCTAACCTGTTTTGAACAAAAAGGGGATTACAATCAGATAGTTCACAAGCTAAAAGAACCAGGGGCGTAACGATAGGGGTTGCAGGGGTTGCAATTGCAACAGGGCCCCATGGTCCAGGGGGCCCATGTGCCTCCCTTGTACACCTGAATAGGAGGGATGGCGGGGGTGGCATTTAGAGGACCCAATCTCCTCCATTTTCCTCTATCCAGTTTACTTGTCTTCTGCTGTTCCCAGGGCCCCTGTGTGCTTCCCTGGTCCCCCTGGGGCCTGCTGCAGAACTTGTGAAAGGGCCCCACTGCAGTACCATAATAAAGGGACCCACAATGGGAGTAAAGGGCCCCAGGATCAGTGGGAAGAGGGAAGGGCCCTGGCCAGGGGTCAGGGGGCCCTTCATAATTTCTTGCACCGGGGCCCTGAAGGTTCTAGTTACGCCTCTGAAAAGAACATTTTGAAATCAAAAAGCTAGGGAACATTAGTTACTAGCTGGGAATCCAAATACAGAGAGAAAAAGATGGAAGCTATCTTCTCAACCAATCTCATAAAATCTCTGAAATCTTGGAACAATTCCATATACAAGATGCAAAGGAAGTGAAAACTCCTATGGAACTAGGCTATCTAAAGAGCAATGAAGTAGAAAATTTGCTACCCAACAATGACATGTATCGCAGAGCAATCTGTAAGCTGCTATATGTTGCTACTGTCACAAGACCAGACATAGCCGCAGCAGTCGGCATACTATGCAGAAAAGTTTCAGCTCCCTGTCAGTGTGACTGTAATGCAGTAAAAATAATGATACAGTACCTGCAGGAACAATATAGATGAAGTTACGTTTACCAGCAACATTGGATTCAAAACTGGTCAGATATGTGGATGCTAATTGGGCTGGGGACTGTACAGCCCTCAAATCCACAAGTGAATTCATCTTCCAGTATGGGGAAGGAACCATACGTTGGTCTAGTCAAAAGCAAACAACTGTCTCTCTATCTTCAACTGAAGCAGAATACATTGCAGCAACATACACATGTCAAGAAGCGATATGGATTCATCAACTTTTCATGGGCATCGGGATAGACATGTCAAAACCAATTCCCATTTTTGAAGACAACCAGGGCTGTATAAAGCTTACGCAATTAGAAAAGGTTAATCCTAGGACCAAACACATCGATGCCAAGTATCACCTGTCACGCCTTGAACGGGGATCGATCCTGGGACCTGTGTTCTTGTGGTCAGTACCTTACGGCCTTAGCCACAGAGCAACTACAATCTTTGTGGAGTCCTGGGTATCTACTGCTTTCTGATGGTGACTCTGGCTCCACCCAGTGGCCAGCTGTAGGCAGTCACCTCAATTAGTACCCTATATAACCTCACTTCCCCTTTCTGTCCTTGCCTGAGTATAGGTTCAAGTTACTGCTAGCCATTATACCTGATTGTTGCCTGTTACTAACATTGCTTGTTCCCGACTACGCCTTTGGATTACCCTCTTGTACTACGTTAACCGATTGTTGCTGAACCTTGCCTGTCCCTGACCCTGTCTCTGGTATACCCTTTGGATCCCTGTCTGGATTTGCTACTAACTGTGAGTCTTTTATTTATTTTGTTGTTCCTTGATTGGGTCTTTTTGCACTTACCATAGAGGTCCCAGATTTCTGGCTGCATGACCGCAACCGTCCTCCACCTGATGCAGGAATAACAAAACTACTGGTCAGGAAACCGGAGTGGCGGTTGGGGTTCCTAGCAGACCTTACAGCATACTCAGGCCAGATGGACCTCTGCGAGTTGGTGCAAGCAGTCTCTCATCAGGGACTAATGCTGGGAGACCAGGCTAATCGTGTGCATTCATTGGAGGAGAAACTAGATTCTATCATGGCTATGTTGGCCTCTTTATCTGCTACACATGCGTCCAGTCCTGCTGCACCTAGTGACCCAGGGGCTGGGGCCAGGGAACCTGTGGCCATGTCTATACCACTGGATCCTCCCGCTCCTACAATCCCTCTCCCGGAGAAGCATGATGGTAACCCTGCTGATTGCCGGGGATTCCTTAACCATTGTCGGTTACATTTTAAAAACCAGCCTGCTGTGTTTGCCTCTGCTCAAGCCAAGGTGACATTTATAATTTCCCTGCTCAAAGGCAGAGCTTTGTCCTGGGTGTCACCTCTTCTTGAGAAGGAGTCTCTGGTGCTCATTGACTATCCAACCTTCATTAAGACGTTTGAAAAAAATGTTGACATTTCCGACTATGTGCAGCCGAGTCCTGTATTCTTGACTTACATCAGGGTTAACGCAGCGTAGCATCCTACGCCATTGAGTTCCGTACGCTAGTGGCAGAGAACAACTGGGACAGTAGCGCTCTTAAGGCTGCTTTCTGCAGAGGGTTAGTGGAACGCATTAAGGATGAATTAACGTACCGTGAGATCCCAGCGGGGCTAGAGGAGTTTATCAACTTGTGTATCCTTGTGGTCACTCGCTTTGCTGAGCGTCAGAGAGAGGGCGCCAAGGACAATATAATCCTCCAAGTCTTGGTAGTAAGTCTCCTCCTCGAAAATCGCTAGTCCCTTCTGTTCCCTCTCCTGTCGGGTCTGAGGAAGAATCCATGGACAAGGGGGCGGTGCGGTTGTCAGACAGTGAACGCACCAAACGCAGGACCTTAGGCCTCTGTCTATATTGTGGGAGGCCGGGTCATGTGCTGCATTCTTGTCCGGTTTGGCCGAAAAACTTCCGGGCTTAATGGATGAACGAGGAGTCCCATTAGGCCCTGCTGTTTTGAACCCTCCTCAGGAGAAACTTCTAGTCCTTATCTCTTTGTCCTGGAATGGCCAGTGCTTCTCCACAGTAGCCTTTATTGATTCTGGCGCTGGTGGTGTGTTTTTAGATTCAGCTTTGGTTAAGAGTCTCCAGATTCCCATGGTTTCTAAAACCTTACCGCTCTGTGTGACGACCCTTGGTGGACCCCTCTGGATGATGGCCTTGGGTTCCCTTGGTTATGTAAACATAACCCATCCATTGACTGGTCCTCTGGTCAAATCTAGGCTTGGAGCACATCCTGTCATGTCCACTGTCTCCAAAAGGTGGTATGCAATCAAGTGTCCGTCCATGAGGTGTCTACCAACTCTGAGTTGTCTGAGGCCTACGCAGATTTTGCTGATGTGTTTTCTGAAAAGGAAGCGGAGGCTCTTCCTCCACACCGCCCTAAAGACTGTGATATTGACTTGCTTCTCGGTACTCCTCTACCTAAGGGGAGGATCTATCCCTTTATCCTGGCTGAGACTAAGGCAATGGAGGAGTACATTGAAGACAGCTTGAAGAAGGGTTTCATTCAGCCTTCTACCTCCCCCGTGTCGAGAAAAAGGATGGAGGACTCAGCCCTTGCGTAGACTTCAGAGCTTAACTGAATTATGGTAAAGAATTCCCTGTCTTCTGGATACCATCCTCAATCTAATGGCCAAACAGAAAGGGTTAATCAAGATTTAGAAACCTATCTAAGAGCTTACGTTAATGCTGCACATGACAACTGCAGTGAGATGCTTCCTCTAGCTGAAACAGCCCACAACTCACAGTGGCACTCTTCCTTGAAATGTTCTCCTTTCCAAGCTGCCTTTGGTTATCAACCCAAAGTCCTTCCCTTCCAATCTTCACAAGTAGAGGTACCTGCAGCAGCCAACATGGTGTCTAAGTTAGCCAAGCATTGGAAAGAAATAAGGAAAGTGTTGCTGCAGTCTGTTCGCAGTTACAAGGGGTACACAGATCGTCGCAGAAGACCTGCTGTCACATACCTGGTGGTTGAGTCTGGCTTATGAGGGGCAACCTCTCTTGCGGCCCTGGTTCGAGAACCCCTGGTAGTGCAGACAGGGAGCTTAGGAGCACAGGGGGGCACGAGGGCTGGACAAGTCTCTGATGGCTGGTATAGGTCCACAGAAGCTCGTGCAGGCTGAAGGATAGTGGTGCGCTCCGGGTCAGCAACTAGCTGGCAGCGAAGTACAGAGGGATCAGGCAAATGGGTAGTCGGGTACAGGCTGGGTCGGTAATGTGCAGGTGGCTGAAGTACCAACGGGACAGGCAGAAGAGTGGTCGTAAGCAATCCGAGGTCAGGGCAGGCAGACAGCAACAAAGTGCAAAGGATAACTGGGGTCACTGGAACAGGAAGTCTCTCAGAACAATGCTGGGGGTCACAGGTGCAGGAATACTGTAGAATGGACAGCACTTGCTTCCTGGTGCTGTCCGCTAAAATGGCCGCTGTTGGCGCCATTGCCGGCGCATACGTGCGCACACGTGCGCCTGCGCATAGGCCTGCCAGAGCCCGGGGACAATTCCTTACATTGCCCCACCAAGGGGCAGCCTCCGGAAGCCCAACCGGGCTTTCTTGGCTGGATTGTTTCTGCAGAACGTCTTGGGCGTGTAGATTGTCCTCTGGCTCCCTCAAGCTTTCTTCAAGCCCATATCCTCTCCATTTCACCAGGAACTGAGTAATGTCTGCTCTCCTTCTGCAGTCGAGGATAGTTTCCACCTCAAACTCCTCCTCTCCATCCACCAGGACTGGTTCTGGGGGAGCTGCTCTCCGTCCCGAGAAAGGGTCCTTCGTGACTGGTTTAAGGAGGTTCACATGAAATACAGGATGAACCCAGAGGGAAGGAGGAAGATCAAGCTCGTAGGCCACGGTATTGATCTTTCTTTTAACTGGGAGAGGCCCGATGTACCTTGGTCCCAATTTCTTGCAGGGGCATGACAGCCTCAAGTTTTTGGTCACCAACCAGACCCGGTCGCCGGGCTGCATGTCCAGTTCTCCTCGTCTCCTTTCCAAGAATTGGTTCATTTCCTGTGCAGCGGGGACCGCACTTTCAGGTAACAGGTTGGGTAGGAATGTAGGGTGGTAGCCCAGAACAGAGATTGCTGGGTGGCAGAATGGACCGAATTGTTGTAGACGAACTCGGCTAATGGCAGCAAGAAGACCCAATCATCCTGGGAGTACGAGGTGTAGCAGCGAAGGTACTGCTCGAGGGCCTGGTTGGTTCTCTCTGTTTGACCATTCAACTGTGGGTGATAAGCCGAAGAAAAAGCTAGTTCAATTCCCAAGGTAGAACACAGGGACCTTCAGAACCTGGATGTGAACTGCACCCCTTGGACACAATGTTGTTGGGGATGCCATGAAGGCGAAGAATTTCTTTGATGAAGACCTTTGCTGTTTCGGTTGCTGAGGGAGTGCCCATCATCGGAATGAAATGTGCCATTTTTGTAAGGCGGTCAACCACCACGAAGATTGTGTTACATCCCGCGGATGGGGGCAACTCAACTATGAAGTCCATAGCAATTTGGGACCAGGGGCGCTCGGGAATGGGTAAAGGGTTCAACAGACCCCAAGCCTTGGTCCTTTCTGATTTGTTTTGGGCACATGTGGGGCAAGCACCCACATAGGTTCTGCAGTCCTCGTTCATGTAGGGCCACCAGAAAGTGCAGGATAGCAACTCCGCTGTCTTGTGGTTGCCAAAATGTCCAGCTAGTTTGTGGTTGTGACAGAGTTCTAGGGTAACTAGACGAAGCTCGACAGGCACAAAGATCTGAGTACCCGACCACCATAGCCCATCCTTTATGGAAAGTCCAGAGTCAGCAGGTACTGTGGAACCAGCTAGAGTCTGCCTGATCCGAGTTAGAAGGTCCTCCTGGACCAGTAGAAAGCTGTGGGCTGGTAAGATGGTGTCTCCCCAGTTTCATGGAACATCCTGGATAATGCGTCCGGCTTGATATTTTTGGACCCGGGCCTGTATGTGATGTGGAGCTGGAACAGCGAAAAGAACAAGGCCCAGCGAGCCTGGCGAGCTCTGCGTCTTTTGGCAGTCCTTACATATACCAAGTTTTTATGGTCCATAAAGACCAAAACAGGGTGAATTGCACCTTCTAGAAGACAGCGCCACTCTTCCAAGGCAGACTTGATGGCCAACAGTTCTCTGTCCCCAACGTCATCATTTCTCTCGGACGGAGTAAGCTTCAGAGAGAAGGCGATGGGGTGTGACATGGAATTTTATATATAGGCAACTCCTATCCTCATATTGATTAGTGGTTCCAAATTAAGAATAACTACTGCAATAGGGAACAGACACAAAAGATACACTCAGCATCTTTCCAAATAACTGTTCGGCTTTATTATGACGCAATTGAAGGTTTTTATACACATGCTTACGTAGGTATCACATTAATATTACAATTGTACTTGTATGGTAACAAGGGGTGTAACATAGGCAGACTAATTCTAATCAGGACTCGAAAGAATGCAAACATGTAATGAAAAGGTTATTAGTGTCGTGTGCACAATGAGTGCAGTGTGCAATACATACAAAATAGAATACAATTATATACAGAACTTACAAATTTCCATTACAGGTGTAATGAGGCTTTAGGCCCCTGTCTCTGGGACAAGACCGCCCGACTGCAGTCTCTGAAGCATCCACTTCCAGGATATATGGCCGTGTGGAGTTGGGATGTTTCAGAACAGGAGCTAAGGTGAACAACTTTTTCAAAGTCTGAAAGGCTGCTTGCGCCTCAGGGGTCCAGACAAAGCGGGAATTCTGCTTGGTCAGCTGAGTTATGGGGGCGATGACAGCTGAGAATCCTCGGATAAGCTTCTGGTAAAAATTGGCGAAGCCTACAAAGCGATGCACCGCTTTTTAGTCTCCTGGCGTTGGCCAGTCGATGATGGCTGAGACCTTCTGGGGGTCCATGGTGCTGTCCGTATTTGAGATGTGGAACCCCAGGAAGGAGATGTCTGAACATTCGAAGGCATATTTTTCTGCCTTGGCGTACAGCCCGTGTTGCCGAAGATGGCTGAGTACACACTTAACGTGCCTGCGATGTTTCTCTAGGGAGGGGGAGAAGATGAGGATGTCGTCCAGATAGACCACTACGAATAGATCAAGATAATCCCGGAAGTCATCATTCACTAGATGTTGGAAAGTGGCCGGGGCAGAGCCCAAAGGGCATGATCAAATACTCAAAATGGCCAAACCGAGTGCGAAAAGCCGTCTTCCATTCATCCCTCTGCCGTATACAGACCAAGTTGTAAGCCCCGCGAAGATCCAACTTGGTGAACACAGCTGCAGTGCCAAGTCTCTGAAAGAGTTCCAGAACTAGGGGCAAAGGATACCAGTTCTTGACTAGAATTTTATTGAGATCCCGGTAGTCAATGCAGGGCCTGAGAGTATGGTCCTTTTTCTCTACACAAAAGATTCCGGCTCCTGCAGGGGACATAGAGGGCTGGATAAAACCCTTTTTTGCAGGTTTTCCTCAAGGTAGGCTTTGAGAGCCACCAGCTCCACCTCAGAGAGGGGAAATATCCTGCCGAAAGGGACTTCGGCCCCGGGTAGCAGGTCAATCGGGCAGTCGTATGACCTGTGTGGAGGAAGGGTATCTGCCCCCTTCTAACTGAAGAAGTCCAAGAAATCGTGGTAAGCTTCAGGGTCATTAAGACGGGTCTCCTGGTCAGGGTCAGGGTTGATGCCGAGAACAGCGGGAGCGGTGCCCTCTGGGGCAGCTTCAGGCAGTGATTTCGGTAATAGGAGGACAGAAACTGAATTTCTCTGGTGCTCCAGTCAATGTGTGGGCTGTGAACCCAGAGCCATGGAAGCCCGAGGATGACTGGAAAAAGAGGAGACGTGATGGCGTCTAGTAGCAGGAATTCTGTATGGCCTTTGGCCGTCTGGGCAGAGGGGAAAAGTCTCGTGAGTTACTGTACCAGACTTTATAATTGATCCATCAGCCAATCGGATGACCATCTGGTGATCCTTAGTTCAAAGAGGTATCTGATGCTGAGCGGCAATGGAAATATCCACGAAGCAGCTACAGGCCCCCGAGTCCAGGATGGCCGGAACTTGAATATTCCCTCCGGGGAGCTGTAGGGAGAGGGAGAGGACAAGGTGAGACTTGGGACTTGGCAAGGATAACAGCTCCCCCAGGGCTGGGGTTGGACCCTTACTGGCGTTAGCAGGGCAGTTTCTCACCAGATGTCCTGAACCCCCACAGTATAGGCACAGATTGAGGGTCATGCATCTCTGTCGTTCCTCATGAGAGAGAGACAAACGGAGGAGCCCAATTTGCGTTGGTTCAGGGTGGTCTTGCGGAGAGGAGGAGGAGGTTGCTGCGGCTGGGTCAGGCCCTGGGAGACTGGACACTTGGGGCAACATCCAAGTGGGACGCAGGGATCCGGTGGCTCTCTCCACTCTGCATTCACGCAGGCGACGGTCAATTTGGATTGCCAAATTGACCAGTGAGTCCAGGGTGTGTGGAACCCCGATGCACGCCAGCTCATCCTTGAGCAGCTCGGAGAGCCCCAGCCTGAATCAGTGGCAGAGGGCAGCATCGTTCCAGCTTGTGTCGATGCCCCAGTGCCTAAATTCCGACACGCATTCTTCAGCCGGGCGGCAGCCCTGTTGGGGGGCATGGAGTGCTGCTTCTGTGGTGGCCATCCTCGTATAACTGGGCCATGACGCGGAAGAACCGGTCCAAACTACAGGTCTCCGGGGCTTTCTGCTCCAGCAGATGGTGAGCCCAGGCTTGAGGGTCATCCAGGAGGAGAGAAATGACAAGGCCCACTTTAGTGGTTTCCAAAGACAAGGTGCGGGGCTGGAGCGTGAAGTACAATTCACAGGAGCTGCGAAACGCCCAAAACTTCCTGCGGTCCCCAACGAACCGCTCGGGCATGGACACCTTAGGCTCCATAGGTAAAGTCACTATAGTGCGGGAGGAAGTTTGGCCGGCACTGGCTGATGCTGGGGTAGCGAGGTCCTACTTGATTCTCCAAACAGGTGTAACCCTCCTCAAGACTTTTCACAGCTTGGGTCAGGCCCGCTAGGTGAGCAAACAGTTCCTCCATAGGAGAGGGCCCCCGACGCAGACTCAGACGTGGATGTCCATTGTGTCACGTACCTGGTGGTTGAGTCTGGATTATGCGAGGGCAAACTCTCTTGCAGCCCTGGTTCGAGAACCCCTGGTAGTGCAGACAGGGAGCACAGGGGGGCACGAGGGCTGTACAAGTCTCTGATGGCTGGTATAGGTCCACAGAAGCTTGTGCAGGCTGAAGTATAGTGGTGCGGTCCGGGTCGGCAACTGGCTGGCAGCAAAGTACAGAGGCATCAGGCAAACGATGTACTTGGGTACAGGCTGGGTGGGTAACGTGCAGACGGCTGAAGTACCAAGGGGACAGGCAGAAGAGTGGTCGTAAACAATCCGAGGCCAGGGCAGGCAGGCAGCAACAAAGTCCAAAGGATAGCTGGGGTCACAGGAACAGGAAGTCTCTCAAAACAACGCTGGGGGTCACAGGTGCAGGAACACTGTAGAAAGGACAGCACTTGCTTCCTGGTGCTGTCCGCTTACATAGCCACTGTTGGCACCATTGCCGGCATGCACGTGCGCACGGGCATGTGCACACGCTACGTCCGCCTGCGCATAGGCCTGCCAGAGCCCGGGGATTATTCCTTACACCTGCACCCTATTTTCGTCTTAATCAGCTTGTATGGTTATCCACTAAGTTCATCAAACTGAGACAACCTTCCCCCAAATTTGGGCCTAGATATATTGGACCCTTCCGCATTCTTAGTCAAGTCAACCCGGTGACCTATAAACTTAATTTGCCCTCACATCTTCAGATTCCCAATACGTGCCTCGTATCCTTGCTTAAACCCTTTTACAAGAATAGGTTTTCACTACCCTCTAGACGTCCTTCTCCTGTCTTGGTTGATAACCATCAAGAATATGAAATTAGTAAAATTCTGGATTCCCGATGTAAGGGTAGACAATTGCAGTATCCTGTGGACTGAAAAGGCTACTCTATTGCAGAAAGGACTTGGGTACCCGCTCACGATGGCCATGCCCCACGATTAGTCAAGTTATTCCATGATAAGCATCCTTCCAAGCCCAAATAGTCGGGGGCATCTTTGTGTGTGAGGGTACTGTCAAGCCGTGATTGATCCTGGGACCTGTGTTCTTGTGGTCAGTTCCTTACGGCCTTAGCCACAGAGTAACTACAATCTTTGTGGAGTCCAGGGTATCTACTGCTTTCGGATGGTGACTTTGGCTTCACCCAGTGGCCAGCTGTAGGCAGTCACCTCAATTAGTACCCTACATAACCTCACTTCCCCTTCCTGTCCTTGCCTGAGTATAGGTTCAAGTTCCTGCTAGCCATTATACCTGATTGTTGCCTGTTACTAACTTTGCTTGTTCCCGACTACGCCTTTGGATTACCCTCTTGTACTACGTTGACTGATTGTTGCCGAACCTTGCCTGTCCCTGACCCTGTCTCTGGTATACCTCTTGGATCTCTGCCTGGATTTGCTACTAACCGTGAGTCTTTTATTTATTTTGTTGTTCCTTGATTGGGTCTGTTTGCACTTACCATCGAGGTCCCAGAATTCTGGCTGCAGGACCACAACCATCCTCCATCTGATACCGGAATAACAAGACTACTGTTCAGGAAACCAGAGTGATGGTTGGGGTTCCTGGCAGACCTAACATCACCTACTGAGGGACAATAAAGAGCAAGGTGTTACTGACATGCAATTTTGCCCATCAGAATAGATGACTGCTGATGCACTCACCAAGCCTTTGTTGAAGGAATGTCAGTTATTTCCAGAAGAAGCTGAATGGAATTTGGCAAAGCACATGCTGTTGAGAAGGGTTGTTGAGAAAAACAACAGCAATGCTACTATATACAGTGAACTATATGTACTGTGTGCATTGTGCCTATCTATCCAGCAGGTGTCACTGCAGAGTTATGTGCATGGAAAATCTATTGTAATGCAATAAGAGAAAGTGTTGTTCTCTCTCTGTTCTGTGTCCTCGTGTGTTGTTCTCTTCCTGTCTATGATAAAAGGCATGTAATATATTCCTTAATAAAAGTAAAGTATCCTCTGCATATGTAAGGTATGTCAAAATCTGGTACCCCATAAAAGAACAATCTAAGTATCACATTTCCTATAGTTCTGTTTATAAAGTAAAACTCATAGTATTTCTATTAAATCACCATTAGATGGCAGCATAGAGTTAAAAGCCTGAATGACAGAGAGCACAATTTTTTGTAGCACTGCTAAAATAGCAGGGGGAACCAAAAGACAGACCTTTGTTTCTGGTTGCTGTCCTGTATCTCAGACTGAAGGTCATGCTTTGTTATTGCAGGTAAGAGGGAACATATTTAGGGCCATAGAGCAAAATGTATTTAATTTACATCGCTGTGATTAGTAAAGGCTGCTGTGTGATTAAATTACATATCAGCACATGTACAATTGTTTATTATTTTCTATGAGGACGTTATTCCTGTATATGAGAATGTTATTATTATAGATGTCTATTGTTATGTGGGAACAGAATAGCAGTTGCTGTCCTGTATCTCAGACTGAAGGTCATGCTTTGTCATTGCAGAAACTTTTTCAATAAAAACACTTCTGCTTTCACCCGGCTCGCTCCCTTCACACATTGGAATTATTGACCATACTTTCAGCATATTTGCAACACATACAACAAGCTTCCAAGCGTATGATTCAATAACTTGCTAATATCCCTCATTACCTGTTATTCCACTTGCCCTTCCCCACTAGATTGTAAGCTCCTCGGAGCAGAGCCCTCCTAACCCTCCTGTATTGAATTGTATTGTAACTGTACTGTCTCCCTTTATAATGTAAAGCACTATGCAAATTGATGGCACTATATAAATCCTGCATAATAATAATGATAAGCGGCTGTACACCGCAGCTGTCTCCCCTGGGCGCAAAAATCTGCCCACAGTTTACATAAGATGCCTGAAAGTGTACTTAAGCATGATGCATAATCTGCTATGCAACTGTATAACACTATTTTTTTGTCTGTGGCTGCAAGTAAACTTATAGAGATGTTTTATTAGCAATGAACAAATGAACACCTAACTTTTCCTGACTTCTGGGAGCTTTCTCTAACTATTCCATACCTAATACATCACACAAGGAACAAATGGAACAATGACTGTAATAGGGAGGGGGCTGGCACGTTAGCAAAACCCCATGATTAGATTTTCCAAGCCACTTGACCACAGTTCACAGCAGGGGTCAAGTCCTGGGGAAAAAGTGTGGGAACTCATCCAAGATTCCCACCCCCCCCCCTCAAAAATAAAAAAGTGTGTGTGTATTAGAGCTGCGCGATTCTGGCCAAAATGAAAATCACTATATTTTTGCTTAGAATAAAGATCACGATTCTCGTGGCGTAACATATTCCATATACAAAAAAATTGGGCTAACAGCACTGTTAAGTTTTTTGAAAGGGTAATTTTTCCCCAAAAAATTGCGTTTGAAAGACCGCTGCGCAAATACCGTGTGACATAAAATATTGCAACAACCGCCATCTTATTCTCTAGGGTCTCTGCTAATAAAAAATCTATAATGTTTGGGGGTTCTAAGTCATTTTCTAGCACAAAATGCTTGATTTTTATTTGTAAGCAGCAAAATCAGAAAAGATTTAGTCTTTAAATGGTTAAACTGAACATCTTCTATACACAGGAGTTGATTCCTTTGAAGTAGTTACTTTGTATCTCTTCTAGCGTCTTTATCAGCATGACTTCAGAACTTGGCTCACTGCCCAGACTTGGCAGTCTCCCCAGAGACTCAGGTTGCTCCGACTTAGAAAAGTCTTCAGGCGACTTGCATTGACTTTTATACAGTCAAGTCGCGATGAGTCACCCTGCAAGTCGGACCCCATTAACTGCACTTAAAATCGAGGTAATGCCTGATGGAGATCGCAGGGGGGGTGGATAGAGATCGCGATTTTAATACGATTAATTGTGCAGCTCTAGTGTGTGTATATATACACATAATATGTTCAGTGTTTTCTATTTCAGTGTCCTTTATCTCCATGCTGGTGTCAGTTCTCTATCTCAGTGCTGGTGTCAGTTCTCACTCTCTCTCAGTAATGATGTCAGTTGTCTCTATCTCAGTGCTGGTGTTAGTGCTCTCTATCTCAGTGCTGGTGTCAGTTATCTCTAACTCAGTAATGATGGCAGTTCTCTCTATCTCAGTGCTGGTGTAAGTTCTCTCTCTCTCAGTGCTGGGGTCAGTTCTCTCTATCTCAGTGCTGGTGTCAGTTCTCTCTCTCAGTAATGATGTCAGTTCTCTCTCTCTCACTGCTGGTGTTAGCGCTCTCTATCTCAGTGCTGGTGTCAGTTCTCTCTATCTCAGTGCTGGTGTCAGCTCTCTCTCTCTCTCTCTCTCTCTCTCAGTAATGATGTCAGTTCTCTCTCTCTCAGTGCTGGTGTTAGTGCTCTCTATCTCAGTGCTGGGGTCAGTTCTCTCTATCTCAGTGCTGGTGTCAGTTCTCTCTCTCTCAGTAATGATGTCAGTTCTCTCTCTCTCACTGCTGGTGTTAGTGCTCTCTATTTCAGTGCTGGTGTCAGTTCTCTCTATCTCAGTGCTGGTGTCAGCTCTCTCTCTCTCTCTCAGTAATGATGTCAGTTCTCTCTATCTCAGTGCTGGTGTTAGTGCTCTCTATCTCAGTGCTGGTGTCAGTTCTCTCTATCTCAGTAATGATGTCAGTTCTCTCTATCTCAGTGCTGGTGTCAGTTCTCTCTCTCTCTCTCTCTCTCTCTCTCTCTCTCTCTCAGGAATGATGTCAGTTCTCTCTATCTCAGTGCTGGTGTTAGTGCTCTCTATCTCAGTGCTGGTGTCAGTTCTCTCTATCTCAGTGCTGGTGTCAGCTCTCTCTCTCTCAGTAATGATGTCAGTTCTCTCTATTTCAGTGCTGGTGTTAGTGCTCTCTTTCTCGGTGCTGGTGTCAGTTCTCTCTATCTCAGTAATGATGTAATTTCTCTCTATTTCAGTGCTGGTGTTAGTGTTCTCTATCTTGGTGCTGGTGTTAGTGCTCTCTATCTCGGTGCTGGTTTCTGTGCTCTCTATCTCGGTGCTGGTGTCTGTGCTCTCTATCTCGGTGCTGGTGTCAGTGCTGGTGTCAGTGCTCTCTGTCTCAGTGCTGGTGTCAGTGCTCTCTGTCTCAGTGCTGGTGTCAGTGCTCTCTATCTCAGTGCTGGTGTTGGTGCTCTCTATTTTAGTGCTGGTGTTAGTGCTCTCTATCTCAGTGCTGGTGCCAGTGCTCTCTATTTCATTGCTGGTGCCAGTGCTTTCTATCTCAGTGCTGGTGTCAGTTCTCTCTATCTCAGTGCTGGTGCCAGTGCTTTCTATCTCAGTGCTGCTGCCAGTGCTTTCTATCTCAGTGCTGGTGTCACTGCTCGCTATCTCAGTGCTGGTGTCAGTGCTCGCTATCTCAGTGCTGGTGTCAGTGCTGGCTATCTCAGTGCTGGTGTCAGTGCTCACTATCTCAGTGCTGGTGTCAGTGCTCACTATCTCAGTGCTGGTGTCAGTGCTTGCTATCTCAGTGCTGGTGTTAGTGCTCTCTATCTCAGTGCTGGTGTCCGTTCTCTCTATCTCAGTGCTGGTGCCAGTGCTTTCTATCTCAGTGCTGGTGTCAGCTCTCTCTATCTCAGTGCTGGTGTCAGCTCTCTCTATCTCAGTGCTGGTGTCAGTGCTCTCTATCTCAGTGCTGGTGTCAGTGCTCTGTCTCGGCCAGTGCTGGTGTCAGTGATTGCTAAGTTACTCTGAATTTCAAGACGTAGCTAGGTGTAGTAAGGTGTCCACATGGGTGTTCTATCAGATTACCGCTACCCATCAGATCATGAAGTGTTTGGAAGGAATATCGCCATGGAACGCATGTTGCCACGCATAGTGCATGCGCAGTATTTTTGCTGGGAATGTCACTTCTGTTACACAATCTGACAGGTAGCGGTAATCTGATAGAACACCAGGCATTCCACATCCTGCACTGGCACTGCCTGCTGATCGGCTTCTCCGCGGCTATTTGCTGCCAGGAGCTCTTCCTCTATGGGGAGTCCCGGGGGGGGGGGGGGGGGGG
>BLSH010293706.1:339248-353255 GCA_018402905.1 Glandirana rugosa | reverse complement strand
AACAGATTGGAGTGTGATTGTTTATTTGGACTTTTTAATGTTTTTCATATTGTGTTTTTTAGTGCAACATTTTTCCTTCTTTATGTGTCATTATTGTGCAAATATCTCACAATTCTAGTTGCAGCTGTTTTATTTATTGTATACATAAGAGCATTACTATTTTCCATTTCCTAATACAGTATTATATGTGTATGGAGATTGCACAGTATATATGTTTAAATGCGATTGGAGTGTATTAATATTTGCATTACCCTTGGGGGTTTCCACCATCATTCACAATTATTTTTCACATTTGAAATAATATAATTAAAGGGGGAGGTTGCACTGCATTTAAAAAAAAAAAAGTTTTCTTGAGGTGTATCCAATCCTCTGTCTTACCGAGAGCCGCTTCGAGCCAGGAAGTGTGGGAGCCAGAGTTTGGGGGCTGACACAGAGGAGGGGAGCTGACACAGAGGGGGGCTGACACAGAGGGGGGGAGCTGACACAGAAGGGGGGGCTGACACAGAGGAAGGGGGGCTGACACAGAAGGGGGGATGACACAGAGGAGGGGGGCTGAGACAGAGGAAAGGGGGCTGACACAGAGAAGGGAGCTGACACAGAGGAGGGGAGCTGATACGGGGGGGGGGCTGACACAGAGGAAGAGGGCTGACACAGAGGAGGGGAGCTGACAGAGAAAGGGGTAGCTGACACAGAGGAAGGGGTGCTGACACAGAGGAAGGGGGGCCGACATGGTGGGGGCAACACAGAGGAAGGGGGCTGACACAGGAGGGGCCGACGCAGGGGGGCCAACATGGGGGAGACACAGAGGAACAGGGGCTGACAGCAAATGTGAGAGACCTCAGGAAACATACGGCGCTATCCAGGCAGCAAGGCGGGACTCCTGAAGCGAGCGGCCACGATCATCCACAGTCCAGCCCTGCCTCCACATGTGACCAGCAGCTCCGCTGAGCCAATTGCAGACCCTCATGTCCGCTGCCCACACATGACCCACTCGGCCAATCACAGGCACCAGCTGCCCATCGCTGATCTGTGCTCAGAGCGCACTGGTGCAGTGTGTAACAGTGATGGTCGGCACAGGATGCCGCACGCTACGCCACTGGTCACAGGATGGTTGGACTGTCGGCATGTGTTTGGGTTTCAGGTGTGTGAAAACCCGGGCAGATGTCAAAACTGGACTGTCCAGGCCAAAACCGGACAGGTGGCAACCCTACCTTCCGGCTGCAACCAGGAGTCCTTTCCTGCTGTCCTCTCTTCTACTCTCTCATGTGCCTCTCCTTCCAGGATCTCTCCCTCTACACCCGGATGCACTCAAGCCTCAGCCTAGGGCCCAACAGCCTCCACATTCTCTTACTCCATCTCTTCCACCCGACTTCTCCTCCCCCAGCTGGGCTGACCCCAGGTATTTAAGGAGGCCTGCCCCCTGCCAATCCAAGTTGGGGATTGGTCAAAGCTCCTTAAGATACCCCAGGCAGCTCCACCTCTCATCTCCACCCTGCTTCTAGCACCTTCTAGAAGAAAAAGGGAGGTAACCGAGAAGTGACACCACATATGAGTCATCAGCTGCTACCCTGAGCCACTCCCAGCCCAGAATCAAAACAAACAGGCCTAGCATACTCATGAAAGGTGAATATTAGA
The DNA here is from genome assembly GCA_018402905.1 of Glandirana rugosa. Lineage (NCBI taxonomy): Eukaryota > Metazoa > Chordata > Amphibia > Anura > Ranidae > Glandirana > Glandirana rugosa. The sequence goes on along the minus strand of BLSH010293706.1, from coordinate 351,620 downwards.
ATGCAATGTTCTCAGAGAGCTGCATAGCAATGTACAAGCAGGTGTTGAATAGCTTTCCCAAATGGTATGTGCATCCACAATGCGAACTGGTCAAGAGGGGGTTCTTTGACACTTAAGAACATACCACAGGCAAAGTTTATCTGTGCTAATAGAAGTATACTGTCACCTCTGCACAAAGGACACATAGGTAGCTTGGATGTTTTGGATTTGGATGCTTGACTACCAAATGGTGCTCATCACCCAGATTCCCCAGGTCTCCCTCGGTCCCAGGGGTGCACTATCTATGCACTATAGATAGTAGTCACTCCAATATGTAGATAACAGTATCTTGGTGCTGCGTCACTGCACAGAGACCATAGAGGTAGCTTGGAAGTCCTGAGGTTAGGCACATTCTCATACCTTGATGTGTGATGCCCAGGCTTCCCAGGGCTCCTTTGGTCTTATAGTTTTATCACCTGTGTGTCACTGTTATGTGCCAGGTTACATTACCAGGTTTAACCGCAGATAGTTCCTTCTCCATTGTTCCTCTTTTCTTCTTCATCTGTCATCTGTGAAAAAACTGTAGCTGCTGACTTTTAAAAAACAGCCACTTACAGGTGATGCTCGAAAAAGTAGAATATCGTGCAAAAGTTAATTTATTTCAGTAATGCAACTTAAAAAGGTGAAACTAATATATGAGATAGACTTATTACATGCAAAGCAAGATAGTTCAAGCCGTGATTTGTCATAATTGTGATGATTATGGCTTACAGCTCATGAAAAGCCCAAATCCACAATCTCAGAAAATTTGAATATTGTGAATATTGTGATAAGGTGCAATATTCTAGGCTCAAAGTGTCCCACTGTAATCATCTAATTAAGCCATAACACCTGCAAAGGGTTCCTGAGCCTTTAAATGGTCTCTCAGTCTGGTTCAGTATGAATCACAATCATGGGAAAGACTGCTGACCTGACAGTTGTGCAGAAAACCATAATTGACACCCTCCATAAGGGGGGAAAGCCTGCAAAAGAAGTTGCATGTTCCCAAAGTGCTGTATCAAAGCACATTAATAGAAAGTTATGTGGAAGGAAAAGGTGCACAAGCAGCAGGGATGACAGCAGCCTAGAGAGGTTTGTCAGGAAAAGGCCATTCAAAGGTGTTGGGAACTTTCACAAGGAGTGGACTGAGGCTGGAGTCAGTGCATCAAGAGCCACCACACACAGACGGATCCTGGACAAGGGCTTAAAATGTCGTATTCCTCTTGTCAAGCCGCTCCTGAACAACAAACAACGTCAGAAGCGTCTTACCTGGGCTAAAGAAAAACAGACCTGGTCTGTAACTCAGTGGTCCAAAGTCCTCTTTTCTGATGAGAGCAAATTTTGCATCTCATTTGGAAACCAAGGACCCAGAGTATGGAGGAAAAATGGAGAGGCACACACTGCAAGATGCTTGAAGTCCAGTGTGAAGTTTCCACAGTCCGTGTTGATTTGGGGAGCCATGAATCTGCTGGTGTTGGTCCACTGTGCTTCATAAAGTCCAGGGTCAACGCAGCCGTCTACCAGGAGATTTTGGAGCACTTCATGCTTCCTTCCGCAGACGAGCTCTATGGGGATGCTGATTTTCCAGCAGGACTTGGCACCTGGCCACACTGCCAAAAGCACCAAAACCTGGTTCAATGACCATGGGATTACTGTGCTTGATTGGCCAGCAAACTCACCTGACCCGAACCCCATAGGGAATCTATGGGGCATTGCCAAGAGAAAGATGAGAGACATGAGACCCAACAATGCAGAAGAGCTAAAGGCCGCTATTGAAGCATCCTGGTCTTCCATAACACCTAGCAGTGCCACAGGCTGATAGATTCCATGCCACGCCGCATTGAGGCAGTAATTGCTGCAAAAGGGGCCCAAACCAAGTACTGAGTACATATGCATGCTTATACTTTTCAGAGGTCTGATATTGTTCTATGTACAATCCTTGTTTTATTGATTGCATGAAATATCCTAATTTTCTGAGATTGTGTATTTGGGGTTTTCATGAGCTGTAAGCCATAATCATCACAATTATGACAAATCATGGCTTGAACTATCTTGCTTTGCATGTAATGAGTCTATCTCATATATTAGTTTCACCTTTTAAGTTGCATTACTGAAATAAATGAACTTTTGCACGATATTCAAATTTTTCGAGTATCATCTGTACCTGTCCCACGATCCAGGAATGTGCTCTCCAGTCGGTCGCACCCGCTTTCTTTATTCCTCGGCTTCACTATGAGCACCTGGCTGTGACAGCTTGGGCTTCACAGCCGGGTGCCCTCTGCGCATGCGTGAGTAGCGCTGCACATCGTGAGTGGTCGATGCAGTCTTCTGGGATCTGTCAGTGTCCCAGAAGACTGCGGGAGGGAGGAGAACTTCCGTTTCCAACTGCCTAGGCGGTTGGAATGGAAGTGGGAGTGAGTATCTGTCAAAACCCGATCGTTCCAGCACTGGGGACGAACACACCCTCTCCAGCTGGTGTCTCGGTCCTCATTGGATAGATTGATAGAAGCACAGCCATTGGCTCCCGCTGTTGTCATTCAAATCCAATTATGCGGGGGTTGGGACAGAGTCCTGCTGTCTGTGTCAACGGACGCAGCAACAGAACGCGGGAGCGCGCCCGCACAGGTGCCCCGAGGGAGAGCGGCTCTCCAACGGGGCACTCAAGAAGAGGAGGAGCCAGGAGCAGCGCTGAGGGACCCCAGAAGAGGAGGATCGGGGCCACTTTGTGCAAAACCCTTGCACAGAGGAGGTAAAATATGACATGTTTGTTTTTTTAAATTAAAATAATACTGAACCTTTACATATCCTACAAAGCGGAACTTCCCCTTTTGGGTGGAGCTCTTTCGAAAGTTTACAGTGAGCCCCCCAATCAAACCCAAAGACATTTGCTCATCATTAATTTTTATCATCCTGCGGTTCCTAGAGATATACAGTATATTCTACTGCTATACATACAGGACCACCTGACCTTTTACTGCCCTGGCTTTGTCTCTTAGTGTGTAAAATCATCCCTTTGGTATTGACTGACAAGGTGGCTCTATTGAGCCCTGAAAACCTCAGAACCACTGACTTACGAAGGACGCTGCTATTAACCAGTCAGATCGTTTTACATCGCTTGACAGCATTTTGATATTTCAAGACACGTTTTAGCAGTGAATGAAAATTGCTTTTTTTACTTGTTCACTTGTCTGACAGAGGAAACCAAGACGTTATTTGATGGATTTTCATTATGGCTTAGCAGGCCTGGTCTGGGGGGGGTTCTTCCTACTGAGACTAAACAAGCTATTTGCTTATATGGAATATTTTCATTGGTAGGTAAACTCCCTGTCTGCCACTAGATGGCACTATTGCCTCCTGTAATCCAGAGATTGAAATTATCGGCATACAAGGGAAAAATACAATGAATTTGTTAAATATAATTTATTTGGGTGACACATTATCAATTACAGTAAAGGCTGGTCAACCAATCATTTGCAGATCTGATTATCCTTGCTTTAGAAAGAAGGATACATTAAAACAGGTCAGTTTGATGTATTTGTATAGCAACATTTAAAGCAAACATACGCCTAGCTACACCCTAAGTAAAATAAGCCAATAATGCTTTTCTTTTATTATCAAAACTGACAACCTACCTTTATTGTCTTATAATCTTCTTCCCAGAGCCAGCTAGTAGAAATAATGGATGCTGCTGCCTTTGTTCATCTGGGCCAGTGGAGTGAGTGGGACAAGATGTCAATCACAGAAAGAGCGCTCTTAGCTCACGCGCCTCTGCTCCATCCTATCAGACCGAACAGCAGTCATCCATAACAAAATTAATTATTTTTTTTTTCAACTAGTAATTAAAGAACCTAAGAAATTGTTCTGCTCAATATCAATACTTGTTTTCATAGATCCTCGTTTGCATGGGAAGATCAGTCAAGTGTCCATTAGTATGCTGTCAGTGGTTGTGGGTGTTTCCAAGATTACAACGACGCACATAGCGTGTTTAATTGGAGGAAATGGGGTGTTTATTGACGGCCATCTTTGAAGGTTAAGAGTTGCATATCCTTAGAGTAATGCTTTCCTATGCGTGAATACAGAACGCTTGTGATAACAGAATAGGTAATTGGTTGAAAGATCAGACAGAGTAATTGTAACTTGCAGTTTACTAACCAGGTGCAAAGTTTGGATCTATAATGCAAAACAGGCTGGGAATTGCAAAGAGCATGCATGTAGGCAGGTGCAGTTAGCCACTTTGCCACTAGGTGGCTCGGTACCAGAATAGTTTCTGCTACAACAGGTAGTGCTCATAAGGGGCGCAGGGGCGCTGCCCCCAATCCTTGCGCCCGACCACTAATCTACATGCGGGGCGCCGGACGCATGGATTTCAATGGGGTTTTTTTTTTTAAAGCACGAGATTAGAGCCTGATGCTCTAATTGGCTTCAAAAAAGGGTGGGAACTGTGCCCCGAGCCCACCCACTTGTGTAACATTAGCCAATTAATATTCACTAATGTCTTCCAGCTACTCCTCTCCTCCTGGCCAATCAGGATGTGGGTCCTGAGACCCGATTGACCGGGAGTTCTAAGACCAGATTGGCTGGGAGGAGAAGCGGCCGCCGGGACTCTGGAGGAGATGCTAGGTGTTAGGCTGCTTTTAGGAAGAACCCTCCCCTTAATGATGTCAGGAGAGAGTCAGCACCAACATATAAAGGGGGGGGGGCACAGAGAGACTTGGAGCATGGGAGCTAAACACCCCATACCTGTGAGAGAGTAGCCAACACACGTAAGCCATGGACAGGGCAGGAGGCTGGGTGGAGTGGACCTGTATGCAGGAGGAGCCGGCTATATTCATTCTGTCTCTTATGGAGGTGGGGGCTAGGGAGGATTGCTAAATACTTTTTAGGCCAGGTTGGAGATCCCTGTGTGAGGCTGATTCCCTGGAAGAATCCTGGGAGAGATAGATGATAGATATCTACAGAGGACAGTCCTGTGAGTAGTGATAACCCTGGGCAGAGGAGAGATGGCTGTTAAAAGTAAAGTGCAGTAAACCTATTTTATGGTGTGGACATTCCTTCTTCAGGATATAAAGGTCTATGGCTGGGAATATCATGAGGAGGCCTGTGGCAGAGAGCAGGGCACAAGATGGCAGAGGGTTTGGCCTCAGCAGGAGGGATTGTATTCTTGCTGGGCTGGAGTGGTGGTTGGCCCTTGTGCTTGGGCGCCAAAATTAGCCAACCATGAAGCCCCTCTTACATACACACACTGCGGACTAATGCAAAATAGATTAAGGAAGCTGCACAGACATCCCTCATTATCCTCATAAACAGGATCCCTCTGAAGTCCAGGGTAGCTCTGATAACACAGGCAAACAGCTAGAGAGATCCAATGATCAAGAACACAGGACTATCTTGCTGTAAATGCAATACTCTGGTAGCAGAGTAGCAGGGTCTTTCAAAGAAGCTGTATGGTATTAGGCCTCTACTAGGCTGCATGCATGCTGGTCCTGATAGTGGAGGGCCTCTCACTTGGCTGCAGATCACTTGTTCAGCTACCTCCGCCTCATTAGGTGTGGCCTCTCTGATGTGCTAAAGGAGGCAAATAGAGGAATTTATCTTCCCTGGCCATGTCCTGGGAGTTGTAGGAAGTTGAGTTAGAGGAGCTAGCGTCTGCATCTGAGCACAACGAGTAAGTGGGCACTCTGCTACAGTGCTACTTTATGTTGGTTGACTAGGCCAAGGGTTTTTCTTTCGCTGCCATCAACATATGTCAGTTGTTGTAAATCTGATAAGCTGACAGTTAGATGAAAGCAATTAGACAGTTGTAAAGCCGCCCAATTGCTTCCACACATCCTGGCAACAGTCCGTCAACCTACTCCCCACTCCCCCTCCCTCCATGCTCACCTCTGCCAGGTTTCCCAGGCTCTGTGCTTCCATCAACAGACTCAGAAATGGCATGGCTGATGCCACCAGGTAAAGGAGAAGATCATCAGCAAAAGTCTGTTTGCTAATCTCCCCTTCCTACTAAGAACCTAGGAGCAATGTGAAAAATGCCACTTCCAGCTGACATTTCCCTGGCTGTTCTGGCTGGGGAAGAAGCTAATAGAGCGGTCTGCATTCCATTAGCTTCAGTAGAGGGCAGGTGAGACATCAGGGGTCTAAAAGATGTTTCATTAAATAGTACGGTATATTGTGTGTGGTGGCGCTAAACTGAATGAATGAAAGATATCATATGATGACAAGTAGTGATATTAAACCAGACATATGATGCAATAAATATTGATCATACAAGTGAAAACAATTTGTATAGATTAAATAAATAGGCATAAGATAATAAAATAATATGCTTACACACATAAAAGTGAGGTTATCAATAAAAACAATAATAAGGTATTAAAGTGACAAAGTGTCCATAAAGTGTAACAGGGATCCAATGTGCTATATCCAAAAATCTTGAGGTGAAATCGGTGACTCTTTGTGATGGTTATTGAATGTGATAAGAAAGGCTCCAACTTTGGTCAGTATGGAGGCTTACCAGAAATCAGATGGAAAAGCGCCTTTGAGATCTATAAGGACCCTCCGGCCCGTGGCGTCGATAGGAAAAGTGGATCTCCTCCCTGGGTCGCGTCACACAGCCTGGTCGTCCCTTTCAGGTGGCTCTGCGTCCTCTCCTGGTATCTCTGGCTTCCTCTGGGTTGGTTGGTTCCGAATTAGGATAACCACGGTCCTCCTTGTCAGCCGGGTGTCCTCTGGAGCGGGGGGGGGGGGTGGAAGGTGGAGGGGGAGTTTGCGGTGGGGGTCCCCGAGTATCTCCGTCAGTTATGTAGAGACAAAAGATGGGTACTCGCCATAGTGTAAAAATCCCACTGACAAAGTGGTTTTATTGAGAATTCACTGACAATGATTAAAAGTATAAAAGTCCAACAAGCTTGTAGGTATAAAAGGTCCAAAGTATAAAACGCAGCAAACAATAAGTCAGAAGCGCCCGACGTGTTTCGTGTAAAAGACACGTCGTCTGGGGGCATTAAATAGAACCTCTCACCAAAAAAAGCATCACATTACGGAACTTTGTCCCCTTTGGGATGAAAAATAAAATTGAATGAAAAGTGTAAAAAATAAAGTTAAACCAAGGCACTTAAATCCTCCCCAGATAATTGCTTAAGACTCCCACCCCCACATGCGCACACATATGAATGTTAGCACACATCAGGGTTCCTGCACATGAAAACATTAATTGCGCTACACTTTACGCATCACCACACACGCCAGAGTGAGAGCAAATATTCTAAGGCATTTTATTCTAATATACATGGTTAACTCTAAATGAATGAACTGTAGGGGCTTATAAAGTGCTGCCAATGGAAAATATAGGGTACCAAAGTTAGTCACAGGCGCATGCAATTTTAAGGCTTGACATGTTTGGAAGCTCTTTACTTGGCGTAACCTAATCTTTTATATTCTCCAAAAATTTGGTAAACTATTATTTTTGTGCCCTAAAATTGACTTTAGTCTATTTTTTACTGAAGTTTTGCTCTTGATAAACTGTTGTGTGACATTGGTAAAAAAAAATGGAATTACCTTTATTTTATTCTCTGGTGTCTGATTTTCGAAAATACATTTTAAGTAATCTTCAGGCCTAAAAGTATTTGTTAAATGTGTGCAAAAAGGGCTCTGGTGGGGAAAAGGTTAAAGCAAATCTTTGTTTTCCCCAGGCTTTTTTAAATGGCCAACTCCTCAGCAGCCTATAACCACCTTTTCTTTGATCCCTTGGTGCTCTGTTCAGCTGTCAAGACCAAAGAAAGGACCTAATACTAATGGGTAATGGAGTATGGGATTTGTTCCACCCAGTTCTCATCCTATATAAGCTCCAAATAGAGTGACTTGGAGCTTACAGTAAGCTGCTTTATTAGCTCCTGATGTGATTGGTATAGTGGGGAAGTGAAGGGAAGGTAAATACAGTGCCTTGAAAAAGTATTCATTCCCTTGAACTTTTCCAAATTTTGTTGTCATATTACAACCAAAAACATAAATGTGTTTTTTTGGAATTGTATGTGATAGACCAACACAAAGTGGCACATAATTGTGAAGTGGAAGAAAAGTGATAAATATTGTTCAAAATTTTTCACAAATAAATATCTGAAAAGTGGGGCGTGCATTTGTATTCAGTCCCCTTTACTCTGATTCCCCTAACTAAAATCTAGTGCAACCAATTGCCTTCAGAAGTCACCTAATTAGTAAATAGAATCCACCTATGTGCAATTTCATCTCAGTATTCATATACAGTAGCTGTCCCGTGAAGCCCTCAGAGGTTTGTTAAAGAACCTTAGTGAACAAATGAAACCATGAAGGCTAAGGAACACACCAGAGAGGTTAGGGATAAAGTTGCGGATAAGTTTAAATTAGGGTTAGCTTATAAAAAAATGTCAAGCTTTGAACATCTCACGGAGCACTGTTCAATCCATCATTTGAAAATGAAAAGAGTATGGCACAAATGAAAACCTACCAAGACATGGCCGTCCACCTAAACTGACAGGTCAGGCAAGGGCCTGGCATTAATCAGAGAAGCAGCCAAGAGGCCCATGATAACTCTGGAGTAGCTGCAGAGATCCACAGCTCAGGTGGGAGAATCTGTCCACAGCACAATGATTAGTCGTGCACTCCACAAATCTGGCCTTTATGGAAGAGTGGCAAGAAGAAAGCCATTGTTAAAAGAAAGCTATAAAAGCCATGTGGGGGAAACAGCAAACATTTGGAAGAAGGTGCTCTGGTCAGATGAGACCAAAATTGAAAGTTTTGGCCTAAAAGCAAAATGCTACTGTATGTGTGGTGAAAAACTAACACTGCACTTCACCCTGAACACACCATCCCCACCGTGAAATACGGTGGTGGCAACATCATGCTGTGGGGATGCTTTTCTTTAGCAGCGATAGGGAATCTGGTCAGAGTTGATAGGAAGATGGATAGCGACAAAAACAAGACAATCTTACAAGAAAATGTGTTAGAGTCTGCAAAACACTTAAGATTGGGGCGCAGGTTCACCTTCCAGCAAGACAACGACCCTAAACATACAACCAGAGCCACAATGGAATGGTTTAGATTAGCCTTTCTCAACCTTTTCAACACCGAGGAACCCTTTAAATATTCTCTGGTCTCGAGGAACCCCTGCTAAAAATTAAAAATCTACAACTCTTGATACATTATTGTGATGGTCAATGGGAAGATTGCTTCCTACACTTGTGGTCATTGGGAAGAATTACCCCCTTACAGATAGCTACAAAGATCAATGGTGTCATTGGGAATGTATCTGAGAGGTAGAAATTGACCATTGCTCAAGGAACCCCTAGCAACCTCTGGAGGAACCCCAGGGTTCCACAGAACCCTGGTTGAGAAACCCTGGTTTAGATGAAAGCATATTCATGTGTTAGAATGGCCCAGTCAAAAGTCCAGACCTAAATCCAATTGAGAATCTGTGGCAGAACTTTAAAATTGCTGTTCACAGACACTCTCCATCTAATCTGACAGAGCTTGAGCTATTTTGCAAAGAAGAATGGGCAAAAATGTCCCTCTCTAGATGTGCAAAGCTGGTAGAGACATCTCCAAAAAGACTTGCAGCTGTAATTGCAGCGAAAGGTGATTATACAAAGTATTGACTCAGGGGGGCTGAATACAAATGTACACCACACTTTTCACATATTTATTTGTAAGAAATCTTGAAAACCATTTATCATTTTCTTTCCACTTCACAGTTATGTGCCACTTTGTGTTGGTCTCTCACATAAAATCCCAATAAAATAAATGTATGTTTTTAATTGTAACATGACAAAATGTGGAAAATTTCAAGGAGCTATGAATACTCTGTCAAGGCACTGTATGTGTAGATTAGAAGCCGGGCATTATGGTGAAAACATTACTTTGCCCTATATACTGTAGATAAATACCCCTCCATTAGGCATTTTTGGACCACTCTATAATTTGAGGTTCTACACCATCTGGTAAGTAGATTGGATGTATCACTGTGGTACTGAGTGTTACTTACTTGAACTGAAGCTGTTGTTGGGATCCCTCTCTACAGATCTTTTTGATAGACTTACAGTGCCTTGCGAAAGTATTCGCCCCCCTTTGAACTTTGCGACCTTTTACCACATTTCAGGCTTCAAACATAAAGATATAAAACTGTAATTTTTTGTGAAGAATCAACAAGTGGGACACAATCATGAAGTGGAACGAAATTTATTGGATATTTCAAACTTTTTTAACAAATAAAAAACTGAAAAATTGGGCGTGCAAAATTATTCAGCCCCTTTACTTTCAGTGCAGCAAACTCTCTCCAGAAGTTCAGTGAGGATCTCTGAATGATCCAATGTTGACCTCAATGACTAATGATGATAAATAGAATCCACCTGTGTGTAATCAAGTCTCCGTATAAATGTACCTGCACTGTGATAGTCTCAGAGGTCTGTTCAAAGCGCAGAGAGCACCATGAAGAACAAGGAACACACCAGGCAGGTCCGAAATACTGTTGTGGAGAAGTTTAAAGCCGGATTTGGATACAAAAAGATTTCCCAAGCTTTAAACATCCCAAGGAGCACTGTGCAAGCGATAATATTGAAATGGAAGGAGTATCAGACCACTGCAAATCTACCAAGACCTGGCCGTCCCTCTAAACTTTCAGCTCATACAAGGAGAAGACTGATCAGAGATGCAGCCAAGAGGCCCATGATCACTCTGGATGAACTGCAGAGATCTACAGCTGAGGTGGGAGACTCTGTCCATAGGACAACAATCAGTCGTATACTGCACAAATCTGCCCTTTATGGAAGAGTGGCAAGAAGAAAGCCATTTCTTAAAGATATCCATAAAAAGTGTTGTTTAAAGTTTGCCACAAGCCACCTGGGAGACACACCGAACATGTGGAAGAAGGTGCTCTGGTCAGATGAAACCAAAATCGAACTTTTTGGCAACAATGCAAAACGTTATGTTTGGCGTAAAAGCAACACAGCTCATCACCCTGAACACACCATCCCCACTGTCAAACGTGGTGGTAGCAGCATCATGGTTTGGGCCTGCTTTTCTTCAGCAGGGACAGGGAAGATGGTTAAAATTGATGGGAAGATGGATGGAGCCAAATACAGGACCATTCTGGAAGGAAACCTGATGGAGTCTGCAAAAGACCTGAGACTGGGACGGAGATTTGTCTTCCAACAAGACAATGATCCAAAACATAAAGCAAAATCTACAATGGAATAGTTCACAAATAAACAGATCCAGGTGTTAGAATGGCCAAGTCAAAGTCCAGACCTGAATCCAATCGAGAATCTGTGGAAAGAACTGAAAACTGCTGTTCACAAACGCTCTCCATCCAACCTCACTGAGCTCAAGCTGTTTTGCAAGGAGGAATGGGCAAAAATTTCAGTCTCTCGATGTGCAAAACTGATAGAGACTTCCCCAAGCGACTTACAGCTGTAATCGCAGCAAAAAGTGGCGCTACAAAGTATTAACTTAAGGGGGCTGAATAATTTTGCACGCCCAAGTTTTCAGTTTTTTATTTGTTAAAAAAGTTTGAAATATCCAATAAATTTCGTTCCACTTCATGATTGTGTCCCACTTGTTGTTGATTCTTCACAAAAAATTACAGTTTTATATTTTTATGTTTGAAGCCTGAAATGTGGCAAAAGTTCGCAAAGTTCAAAGGGGGGCGAATACTTTCGCAAGGCACTGTATATAGATGCTATTCCTGTTAAATTGCTGGTTATAATTGTATTTTTAAGCTCTGCATTTTTTTTTTATGTTTTTATTTTGTGATCAACATTTTTGCTAGCTGCTTAGCTTAAAGTAGAATCTGAGTACAGATAGCACACCTATTCATTATGCATTTGCCCCTGAAGGACTTCAGAACTTTGTAATAAATCCTTGAGGACCCTTTGAGATCTTCAGTTGCAGCCAATGAACTGTGTACATGTCAAGTAGGAATCTCCTATACTACAGATTAGAAGGAAGAAGAGTTGGAAGCAGACCTGTCACAATACTACAATTTAGGTGCATAATTGGGGATGTACTGTATTTTTCGCCGTATAAGACGCACTTTTTCTTCCCCAAAACTGGGGGGGAAAAGTTGGTACGTCTTATACGACGAATAGACGAGAATCCGTGGAGCGCAACGCCTAAGGCCGCGGCTTTGGCCTAGCTCCTGAGCGGTCGGCCATCTTGGTACACCCGGCGGCATCTGCAACAGTGAGGTTTGTTGGACTGGCTATTAGGGGGCAGGGGCAATGCAATGTTACTGCCTATTATTACTATGTTGGGGGCAATGTTACTGGCTATTATTACTAATGTGGGGATTGTAACGGGGGTGTAATCATTATTATCGGTCATTGTAAC
>BLSH010293706.1:313954-328919 GCA_018402905.1 Glandirana rugosa | reverse complement strand
GGTGAACCCCCCTCCCACCCCCCAAAAAAACCACAAAGAAAAACCCTATCAAACATGGTAACTATGGCCTAAGGCCTCTCGTTCACTTAGGTGGACAGTGCCAAGTAGGCATCTGAAGACCTTCCCCCAGTGCACAGAACCCGGCAGGGGAGATCATCAGAAGTGGGGCAGTGCATACTATGGAGGCGTTGCTGATGACCCAACAGTATCCCTAGACTCTATCTAAATATCCCACACCATGGAGAATTTTTTTGGGCATCCCCTAGGTTAGTAGGTAAATGTATACAATGGGACCATTTTGTTAACCATAGACTCCCATAAATCTAAGTTAGGAGCCTGGGGAGATTTCCACTTAAGGAGTATGGACTTACGTTCATAAAACAATAGAAGGCCTATCAGAGTTTTCATGGCCCTGGAGGTAGCTAGTAAATGAATTAAACCTAGAATGCAAACATCAATTAATAATGGCACTGCTACAGTGGTAACCGTGCAGGTCCATTGAGAGATTGCACACCAGAATAGCTTTACATAGGGGGGCTATTTATGAAAAAAGATTGCAGTGCCAATGCTTGAGTAAGAAATAATACTCCTAATGTGTCTAATATGTTTATCTTCTCATGACTGTCAGCTCCATCTAGTGGCCACAGTGTGGTATTTTCCTGAAATATCTCAATTAGGAATATACTATATTATGGCCACTAGATGGAGCTGACAATTACTAGAAGAAAAAAATGTCTTAGACATATCTTATATTTTAAAATGATGTAACGTTATAAATTACGTTCTGTACGCGTTCTGTACGGCATCTGTGTTGCAATAATACATTGCGTTTTACAGAAAATCACAGTGCTGCAGATTGAAAACGAAAGTCATTTTTAGTAGCATTCAATTACAATATGACTTGGTTTGCAATTGTATACGATAATGTTATTTTTTTTTACTTGCTTTTTTTTTCTCACAAAAGTGGAGTTACCCTTTAACAATGCATTCAGCTGCATCTGGTGTAGGTGAGCCTTTCAGGTAGTTTAACTGCTTCCCGACCGCGCTATTGCCAAAAGACAGCTACAGCACGGTTGTCTAGTTCTGGGAGGGCATCCATGGACATTCTCCCAGAACCATGCCCTCCACACAACCCATGGGGTGTGCTCTGTGACCGGTGTGTCCTTTGGACACAGCTGACCGCAGATTGTGGTAAAGGGCCAATCACAGCTTGTCACATGTAAACTGACTTGCTGGTTATTGGCAGTCCTTTCCTCATGCTGTGTCTGTGTGGGGAAAGGAGAGATGATTACAGGAAAGGCTGACAGGGCACAGTACATTGATTTACACTGATAATCAGGGCACTGATCATCAGCGCTGCTCGATCAGTGCCCATCAGTGCAGCTTATTAGTGCCTCCTCATCAGTGCCCATCAATGCAGCTTTTATTGCCCATCAGTGCCTCCTTATCAGTGCAGCCATATCACTGACCATCAGTACAGCCTCAACAGTACCCATCAGTGCAGCCTCATCAGTGCTCATTAGTGCAGCCTCAGCAATGCACAGCAGTGCAGCCTCATCAGTGCACATCAGTGCACAGCAGCCGTATAGTACCCATCAGTGCACCCTTATCAGTACCCATCAGTGCAGCCTCAGCAGTGCACATTAGTGCAGCCTCAGCAGTGCACACTCATCAGTACCCATCAGTGCAGCCTCATCAATGCACATAAATGCAGCCTCATCGGTACCCATCAGTGCACATACATGAAGAAGAAAAAATACTTATATGCAAAATTTTATAACAGAAACTAAGAAACTTTTTTTTTTTTAAATGTCAGTCTTTTTTCGTTTGTTTAGCAACAAATAAAAATCTAGGGGGTGATTAAATGCCACCAAAAGAAAACTCTATCTGTCTCAAACAAATGATACAAATTTCATATGGGTACAGTGTTACATTACTGCGCAAGTGTCATTCAAAGTACGACAGCGCTGAAAGCTGAAAATTGTCTGGTATCAGGGGCGTTGCTAGGTCTACAAAAGATCTGGGGCTAGAGCCCATAGCAGCAAAGTAAAGAAAATCATACGCTTGAGTGGGCATACACATGTATATAATATACATGTGTGTGTGTGTGTATATATATATATATATACAGTATATAAATATTGTTACATACCTGAGCGTGGATTCCCCTTACATCAGGGTCCCCAGAGAGACATACTTGCTAATTGCAGAACTGCACCCACCCGGTAAGAGACTCTGGGCTATGGGCCCCAGACTCGGGGCTATAGCCCCAATAGCCACCCCCTAGCAACGCCCCTGTCTGGTATTGAAGCGGTTAAAGAAAGAAAAACGCTTTGTATTTGGCTAAACCTTTCCTGCGATCAGCAGATTCTGTGCTCCTTATAGGCTAGATTACAGCAGGTCGCACCCCCTCTGTATAGTGCTGGGCCCCATTGTACATCTAGAAAGTGACGGATCCAGGCAGTCTAAACACAGACGGGCTCCTATACATCACACCACAACAACTGGCGGCAGAACCGGCGCTTTTCTATACAAACCACGCACACTCACTACAGATTCCTCTAATTAATTCTGCATCAACAGCACAGATGGCAGGTGGAAATGCGTCGCGCTGCACACGGTTAATAGCGAAGCATCTAATCAGCAGCCAGCCTTCTAACCCACCCCAAAAACCTCAAGGCTTTTCTCCGGCACATTCGTACCGAGAATCCCCCTCCCGGCCCCCTCCGGGCACACTTTCAAAATTATGTTAATCAGATAAACGCAGAAATACTCATTAGCTTAATTGACGTGATTTGAAATGCAAATGTGTGTAATGATGTAAAAATATTTGGCGACATCTATTTCAGATGCAGGAATGAGGGTGGGAACTGGGGAATAGCCCCATTAGCAGGTAATCAGATGTTAACGAGGGGGTTAATTTTACCGAATCCATGTTACCTGGATGCTGGGAAGATATACCGCCATGCAGGGAGACGTATCTCCTGTTGTATCTGGGTGGTGTTATAGGTGCTCGTCATCAGCAGTGCTTTATGCATTCCTATTATCTCCTTATATTATTTACAGCCTCACATGTAATTATGGTTGTACATAAGTCATTAACCACTTCAGCCCCGGAAGGATTTCACACTTTAGGACCACAGCACTTTTTGCGATTTGGCACTCGCTTTAAATGACAATTGCGTGGTCGTGCGATGTTGTACCCAAACTAAATTTGTGTCCTTTTTCCCCCACAAATAGAGCTTTCTGTTGGTGGTATTTGATCACCTCTGCGTCATTTCTGATCACGCTATAAATGAAAGAAGAGCAACAAAAAAAGTTTTTCTTACTTTTTGCTAAAATACAAATCCAAACAAAAAATATAAAAAAACATTTTTTTTCATCGGTTTCAGCCGATTTATATTCTTCCTCATATTTTTGGTTAAAAAGAATTGCAACCGGCATTTATTGATTGGTTTGCGCAAAAGTCACCGTATTTACGGATGATGAGAATTCATTTCTGGAGGTTTTTTTTTTTTTTTACTAGTAATGGCAGCGATCTGCGATTTTTAGCAGTACTGCAATATTGCGGCGGACATGTCGGACCATTTTGACACTTTTTTGGGACCATTGGCATTTATACAGCGATCAGTGCTATAAAAATGCACTGATTACTGTGTAAATGCCATTGGCAGTGAAGGGGTTAACCTGGAGGGGGCGCTCTAAGGGTTAAATGTGTTCCTTAGGCATGTTCTAACTGTATGTGGGCTGGGCTGGCAGGGGGAGGGGAGTGATCACAGCTTCCATATACAGGGAACCTGTGATCACAGCCCTTCCCCCTTTATGAGAACGGAGATCTGTGTTTACATACACAGACCTCCATTCTCTCACTGCGGGGGGGCCATCGTGGGTAGCCGGCGGCGATCGAGTCCCTCCTACCCGCTCCCTGGCTCCCCCGGAACACAGTGAGCGCGCGAGCACGTCTCCGGCAGCGCGTGTGCTCAGGGTGTGCGATCTCGCAGCCGCCGTCATATGACGGCGGTTTGCGATAACGAGCCGTCTTGCCGCCGTCAAACTGCGGTTGGCAGTCGGCAGGTGGTTAACCTGCTGCCGCCCACGTAACGCAAAGAGGTTGAACGTTAACATACACAGAAATGTGTTCATGGGCAGCTGAGGTTACTGTGCCCCGCGCAATGACCGAAGTGTCATAGATGGCTACCCGTAAGGACACTGTTAGGGCTGGGCGGGAAGGGGTTAAAAAGAGACCTATACCATATTAGCCTAGGTTCACATCTGTGCGGCTGTGCTTGATGCGTTTTTCAGGCATGTTTTGCGTTTTTAACCGGTTCACATACATTTACTGCTGCGGAGTGGCTGGATAGCGCGAATCGCCGTCTATAAACGGTGGCATGCGTGGCTAGCGGATGGGAGCACGCCGCCAGCGGCGCACTCTCGTGCCCGCCACACTCTCCAGCAGTATGGCCGTGGGTCGGGCAGATTTAATATCCGCAAGTGACCCGCGAACGCCTGGCACAGAAGAAAAACGGGGAACCGCCGATGTAAACACGGCCCCTAGATCTCCCCCTGCAGGTTAACCCCTTCAATGCCAGTGACATTTACACAGTAATCAGTGGATATTTAAATTTCTGATCGCTGTATAAATATCATTGGTCCCAAAAAAGTGTCAAAAATGTCCGACATGTCCACTGTAATATCGCAGTCCCAATAAAAATCACAGATCGCTGCCATTACTAGTAAAAAAAAAAATAAATAGTAAAAATGCCATAAATAAATTCTCATGGTTTGTAAACGCAGCAACTTTTGCGCAAACCAATCAATAAACGCTGACTGTGATTTTTTTTACCACAAATATGAGGAAGAATATATATCGGCCAAAACTGATGAATAAATTAGTTTTTTTATATATGTTTTTTGGATTTGTATTATAGCAAAAAGTAAAAAATATTGTTTTTTTTTTCAAAATTGTCGCTCTTTTTTTGTTAATAGCGGTGATCAGCAGTGACGCAGAGGGGATCAAATACCACCAAAAGAAAGCTCTATTTGTGGGAAAAAAAGGGTGTCAGTTTAATTTGGGTACAATTGTAAGTTAAATTGACTTAAAGCGACGTGGTGCCGAATCGTAAAAAGTGCTCTGGCCAGTAAGGGGGCAAATCCTTCCAGGGCTGAAGTGGTTAAACGCACTGTATATAAGGGGGGCGGGAAGCTGGCCACCATCCCCTTCTTTAACCACAGATTTTTAAAATTTTGGCGTGGGGGGTCCCCTACGAATCCATACCAGACCTGAAATGCCTGGTATGGACCTAGGGGGGACCCCCTCCTTTTTTTTCTGATTTCTTTTGTGCCATTTTTTTTTTTTTGGTTCATATCTATGTGGTTGCGCTTGATGCATTTAAAATTGCGCACACTTGTGGAATGGCGACAAACGACGGTACTTAACCACTTCCCACCCAACCTATAGCAGAATGACTGCCGGGCGGTGGTTTTGTTAGCCTGACTGGACGTCATTTGGCGATTGGTGATGTGGAGTGTCACTCTGATACACTGCAACTCCGATTGTGGTAAAGAGCCTCTGACCAATCACAGCTGATCACAGCGTGAACCAGGAAGTGCCAGTAAACTGCTTTCCTCGGTTCGCGCTGACAGAGAGAGCCGATCGGCGG
The DNA here is from genome assembly GCA_018402905.1 of Glandirana rugosa. Classification (NCBI taxonomy): domain Eukaryota; kingdom Metazoa; phylum Chordata; class Amphibia; order Anura; family Ranidae; genus Glandirana; species Glandirana rugosa. Next base: position 323,259 of record BLSH010293706.1, on the reverse strand, counting down.
CTCTCCTGTCAGAGAGGAGGTCTAAGCTGATAATCAGCGCATTGATTATCAGCTCAGCCCCCATCAGAGGTGTCCATCATATCTGCCCATCAGCTGGCAGTCAGTGCCCACCAAAGTGCCAATTACTGCCCATCAGTGGAGCCTGTCAGTGCCCTTTAATGATGCCAATTAGTAGACTTGCTATGGGGTCACCCGGCAGGAGGGAGGGGCCAGGAGAGCCAGCGAGGGACCCAAGAAGAAGATCCGGGTTGCTCTTTTCAAAACCATTACAGAGAGCAGGTAAGTATGATATGTTTGTTATTTTTAAATTTTAAAAAAAGCCCATGCCGCAGATCCCTGTGTCCATTCAGACAAGGAGCCACAGCTCGGCCCATCCCCTCTCTCTCTCCTCATTGGCTCACTGACTTTGACAGCAGTGGGAGCCAATGGCACCCCTGCTGTCTCAGCCAATGAGGAGGGAGAGTCCAGGACAGCCGAGACTCTCGTGCAACATCGCTGTATTGACATGGGGCTCAGGTTAGTATTAGAATGCATTATGATGAAAAAACCTTCTGCCTTTATAACCACTTTTAGTAAAAAAAAAAAAAATTTTTTTAAATTGTAAAAAATGAAAGTTACACCCAAGCACAGAAAATACTACTTTAACCACTTAAGGACCGGAATGATTTACCCCATGGATGTTCAATCTGTGGCCTTCCAGCTGTTGCAGAACTACAAGTCCTATGAGTTATTGCAAGCTGCTGACAGTTCTGGCATGACTTCCAAAGGCAGAGGCATGATGAGAGCTGTAGTTCAGCAACAGATGGAGGGCCACTGATTGAGCACCCAGGATTTACCCCCTTCATGACAGGCCATTTTTTGCGATATGGTACTGCGTCGATTTAACTGACAATTGCATGGTCGTGTGCCGTTGTACCCAAACAAAAGTTATGTCTTTATTTATTTTAAAAATAGAGCTTTCTTTTGGTGGCATTTGATCACCTCTGCGGTTTTTATTTTTTGCACTATAAACAAAAAAAGAGCAACAATTTTGAAAAGAAAAACTATATTTTTTATTTTTTTTGCTGTAAAAAAAATATCCAACAAAATATAAAAAAAACAAATGTATTCATCAGTTTATTAGTATATATTCTTATACATATTTTTCGTAAAAAAAAAAAAAAAATCTCAATAGGCGTGTATTGAAATTTATCACGTCTACAAACTATGGGTTAGAGTTATGGACTTTTATTTATTTATTTTTTTTACTGGTAATGGCAGTGATCTGTGATGTTTAGCGGGACTGCGACATTGCGGCGGACAAATCTGACCCCAAATTACACTTTGGGGACCAGTGACATATAAAAATGCACTGATCAATGTATAAATGACACTGGCAGGGAAAGGGGTTAACACTAGGGGGCGATCAAGGGATTAAATGTGTTCCCTGGGTGTGTTCTAACTGTAGGGGCGATGGGCTGCTAGGGACATGACAGAGATCGCTGTTCCCGATGACTGGGAAGAGAAGATCATTGACATGTCCCCTGTCAGAACGGGGATCCATCTTATTTACATAGGCAGATCCCCGTTCTGCCTCTGTACACAAGGATCGCGGGCGGCTGGCGGACATAAAGTCCACTGGACCCGCGGGTGTGCGCGCCCACAATCTCACATGCACAAGTACGTCGGTTTGCGCAGGAAAGCCGACCTGCCGCAATAAAAGTATGGCAAGCGATTAACCACTTCAATACCAGGAACTTACCCCCCTTCCCGCCCAGACCAATTTTCAGCTTTCAGCGTTGTCGCATTTTGAATGACAATTGCACGGTCATGCAATGATGTACCCAAACAAAATTTTTATCATTTTCCCCCACGAATAGAGGTATTTGATCACCTCTGTGGTTTTTATTTTTTGCGCTACAAAAAAATAAGACCGACATTTAAAAAAAAAAGATTTTCTGTTTCTGTCACAAAACTTTGTAAATAAGTACATTTTCTCCATCACTGATGGGCACTGATGAGACTACACTGATGGACACTGATGAGGTGGCACTGACGGGCACTGATGATGAGGCACTTATATGCAGTACTGATAGGCGGCACTTATGGGCACTGAGCACTGATAGGTACTGATAGGTTGCACTGATGGGCACTGGTGGGCGGCAATGACAGATTGAACTGTAAGGTTGTCATTCCCTGGTGGTCTTGGGTGGCATCTGAAGTGGACACTGAGTGCCATCCATGTTGGGCATTGTGCCCCTTACCTAGTGGTCTAGAGTGGGCTCCCTGGTGGTCAGGGTGGGCTCCCTGGTCGGCTCTCTGGTGGTCCCTGGGTGGGCTCCCTGGTGGTCCTGGGTGACGATCCTAGGGGGGGCTGCACTGATAAACAATCAATGCAGACCCCCCCTTGTCAGGAGAGACGCCGATCGGCTCTCCTCTACTCAGGTCTGCAGAAGCGAGTAGAGGAAAAGCCGATAAACAGATCTACCTGTTTATACTGTTTTTAGAATTATACTTACCTAGGGGGTTGCAGTATCAGTCCGATGCTTCATCTATCCCCCAGCGCCTCTAAGCCTGAGAACCGAGCGATCGAACGCAGCAGATTGCTCAGTTATCACAGCTCCCCGAGCAGAGAGCTGATGACTGTCAGTCACTGGCTCTCTGCTCTGCCCCCTCCTCGCTCACTGGAGTGCTGGGCCGTGGAGCGGTCGACCATGTAGTTGCGATCTTTCCCCAGCCTGGACCGACTCTGACATCAGACAGCGGGCTTTACAACAACAGGTCACAGGAGTGCAGAACGATCTGCACAGGAGAAGTACAGCCAAAGGAGCTTTAGCTGTACTTCTCCTTTAAGAATACCCAGTAAATAAATAAATAATAGTAGAGGCATAGAAATACTTACATTGATTTAGAAAAAAAACAATGTTGTTTTTCTTTTCTGGCCATGTGACCAATGGCAAGGCATCCCAAGGTGATCTGGCCAATAACACATCTTCTGTATTAGAGTGCCTCCACTCTGGATGAAGGAGCACAGGGGGCCCCTTTGGACAGCAGCATTGTCATTCTATCTAGGGGAAGGGGAGTGTTAGATGAACTAGCAGATATACATACATTAATTCACGAACACGTTGAAGGTAAACTCCTGCCTGGCTCACATATGTGCGGCCCCGGTTTCCAGCCCGGGGTCCGGTGCGTCCCTGTTCACTGGTTCAGGTGCGATTCAGGACTGAATTCGCAACCGAATCAGACCCAAAATTGCACAGGGCTTTTCTGGAATTCACATCGCGGCCGCCTAGACATGTGCGAACCAACTCCATTGAGAGCCGGTCACACTTGCATGTCATGCGAATGGGATGCGGTAAAAACCGCATCCAATTTGCACATATTTGAACCCGGCCTAACACTTTATAAGCAGTTATATTTGCCGCGAATCTGCCTGCGATTTCAAAGCACCAACGCGTGATTGACCAATCGCGGAACTTGCGTTTGAGATGCCATTTATTTGATTGACATCTCAAATGTGAGTTCAGCGATTTGTCATTCACGCATCGGCGCTTTCAAATCGCAGGCAGATTCGTGGCAAATTTGCCCGCGATTCAAAATGCTGTAGTGTGAATGTATCCTAACAGTTTTTTTTTCCTTTTGGGATAAAGATTTTACATAAATAAAAGCTGATAATTGGAAACACTCCTGACAGTGGCAAATGGTTTGTCTCAAGCGTCTAACTGACACATCTGCAGGAGAGCTTGTTCTGTTGAAAGACAATTGACTTACTAGCTGGATCACCAGGTAAAAATAAAGGGAAAAAAGCCTAAAAAAAGAAAACGAATGCATCCATCACAGAATTGGTAGGCTCCAATATAATAAATATTTGCCTATGAGTTTAATTCCACTTTAAATGGAACTTAGGTGGATAGGTATGGCGGCACTTAAATACAGCACCTCATCCCTGAATATTAGATGTAGAGTTGAAGTGGGGATGGGAAGTACGGGTGTGGGAAAGGAACTGGGGCCTGGGGAGGGGAAATGGAAAATGGGGGAAAAAAAAAGGGGAATGAACGGGACTATAGCGGTGCAGGTATATAAAGCAAGTAATTGAGAAAAGGGTAAAATAATGAAATTTATTTAGTATACATATTTAAAAAAGGTACACTAAGGTACTGGTGAGTCATAAAAACAACATAAAACAGTTATGCAGTCTGTATACATGATGTTAGTAGAAAATGGCATATCTTAACAGTTGCAACGGTCATAGGTATGTATACACGTCCGACATGTTTCGCCTGGTGAGGCTTCTTCAGGGACTATGACAAACCAGAGCGTTACAGATCTAGTAGAGAAACAATTAAACGTAAACCATATATAAATGGTAATGCCAAAGGCATATAACAAAGCATACAAAAAATACAAAAGAATACAACAAAACCTTTTTAATATAGAAATTTTACGTTAGGGATTTGCACATCACCTCCAACTGTCCAAGACTGTATCCGAGCCAAGGAACTCAAGCCGTCCGCCCCCAACTGCACGTCACACCAGGAGGGGGGACACTGCACATCCACAAACTGCCTTACAGAGCAACCGACTATTTGGCAAAGAAAAACAAATATATAGGTACAATGTAAAAAAAACAAAAGAAAAAAAAAAAGTTCAATATGTTCCCTAAAGTTTCTAATGTGCAATAAGTAGCAGTGACTCCCAATTGTGATGCCAGCCATACCACACAGGGATCAGTTTCTAAAAATCAATTTGCTATGCGAACGTCTCAAGTATTTGCACAACCGTCACAAATAATTGCCGTGATTTGCCTAATATGATTATTTCCTATGATCTGTAGCTCCCTCCAGTGGCTATAATGTGGTATTTTCCTGATTGAGGTATTTCAGCAAAAGACTGCATTCTGACCACTAGACAGAGCTGGTAATCTTAGGAAATAAGCATCTTACACACATTACGCCGATAGTTTGTGATGGCTCTGCAAATGCTGGAGACGTGCACAGCAAATTATTTTTATAGACCCCAAAGTGTCAGTGAAAAAATACACTAATTAAACGAATTAATTAATGCATATTAATAAAGGCTGTAAAAATAGGTAATCTAGTATACCAGGCTGTCATATGGAAAAGAGGCCTTTATGTAACAAATATTTCAGGGCTTCTGGTGGATTAGTCACGGTGTTCCTATTTGTTGTTGCCATGTACAGGCCAATGCACTTTTTCATAGAAATGCCGAGGTTTTCTAGGCTTTTGCTGAGTTTGCACAAAATATCGTATAAAAGCTCTGTGCATGCTATTAGCATGATCTATTTTCACATCAGTACTAAAAATAAATTGCACTGACTTGCATGGACTCTCTTCTTATATCACATAGCTTCATACTTTATTTCTATAACTGTACACATATCATGATGATGTACATGTGGGATATATTCATTTTTTATATCTTCAGATGAGTGAAAGGGAAAGTGTAGACTTTACTTTTCAAAGTTTATTTAGATGAACATAGTTCAGCTTTCTGTAAATTATTATAGCAATGTGCCTCAATGTTTTAACCACTTCAGCCCCGGAAGGATTTCCCACATTAGGACCAGAGCACTTTTTGCGATTCGGCACTGCGTCGTTTTAACTGACAATTGCGCGGTCGTGCGACGTTGTACCCAAACAAAATTGACGCCCTTTTTTCCCCCACAAATAGAGCTCTCATTTGGTGGTATTTGATCACCTCTGCGTCACTTCTGATCACTGCTATTAACAAAAAAAGCGTCAATTTTGCAAAAAACAATATTTTTTACATTTTGCTATAATACATATCCAAAAAAAACAAACAAATTTATTCATCAGGTTTGGCGGATATATATTCTTCCTCACATTTGTGGTAAAAAAAAATTGTGTTTGGTGTTTAGTGATAGGTTTGCGCAAAAGTTGCCGCGTTTACAAACCGTGAAAGTTATTTTATGGCGTTTTTTACGTTTTTTTTTTTTTACTGGTAATGGCGGCGATCTGCAATTTTTATCGGGACCGTGATATTGCAGAGGACATGTCGGACCATTTTTTACACCAATGACATTTATACAACGATCAAAAATTAAAATATCCACTGATAACTGTGTAAATGTCATTGGCAGTGAAGGGGTTAACCTGCAGGGGATGATCTAGGGGTTAACTGTGTTCCCTAGGTGTGTTCTAACTGTGAGGGGGCTGGGCTACCATGGGCATAAGGGATCTAACTGATCCCAGTGACAGGGATCAGTAGATCTTTCACATGCCGCCTGACAGAGCTCCCCGTTTTTCTTCTCTGCCAGGTCATCCCGGGTAGCTGGCAGACATAGAGTCTGCAGGATCCGCGACCACACTGCTGCAGAATGCAGCTGCTACGAGAGCGTGCCGCCAGTGGGATGCTGCCACATTGCAGCAGTAAATGTGTGTGAGCCAGTTGGGAACTGGTTAAAGCGTTTTTTCCTAGTATTAAAAAATGAAAAAAACATTTTATTTAAAAAAAACTAATTTTAATAAATATATATATATATATATATATATATATATATATATATGTGTGTGTTCAATTGCTTGGTAACACCAGTTGCTAATTAGCCACTCACATGTCAGCAACTCAATGCATTTAGGTATCTATATGCGGTGAAGACGACTTGCTGAAGTTTAAACCGAGCAGCGGCATTTCACACACAAACATCTCTAGGGTTTACAGAGAATGGTCCGAAAAAGAGAAAATATCCAATGAGTGGCAGTTGGAAAATGCCTTATTGATGTTAGAGGTCAGAGGAGAATGGGCAGACTGGTTCCAGATGATATAAAGGCAACAGTAACTCAATTAACCACTTGTTACAACCAAGGTATGCAGAATACCATCTCTGAACGCACAGCACATCAAACCTTGAAGCAGATGAGCTACAGTAGCAGAAGATCACACCCGGTGCCACTCCAGCTGTAAGCTAAGAACAGGAAACTGAGGCTACAATTCACACAGGATCACCAAAATTGGACAATAGAAGATTGGAAAAACGTTGCTTGGTCTGATAAGTCTCAATTTTAGCTGTGACATTCAGATGGTAAGGTCAGAATTTGATGTAAACAACATGAAAGCATGGATCCATCCTGCCTTGTATCAACGGTTCAGGCTGATGGTGGTGTAATGGTGTGGGGGATATTTACTTGGCACATTTTGGGCCCCTTACTACCAATTGAGCATTGTTTAAATGCCACGGCCTACCTGAGTATTGTTGTTAACCTTGTCCATACCTTTATGACTACAGTGTACTAGAGTTGCCACCTCATCCCTTTAAACCCGAACACACATTAATTACACAGGTTCTGTGGCTGATTAAGGTGGTAATTAAACTCCCTTGGTGCCTTATCTGCATTAAATTCGCCTCAGAACCTGTGTAATTCATATATGTTCGGGTTTAAAGGGATGAGGTGGCAACCCTACAGTGTACCCATCTTCTGGTGGCTCCTTCCAGCAGGATAATGCACCATGTCACAAAGCTCCAATCATCTCACCACTGGTTTACTTAACATGACAATGAATTCCCTGTACTCCAATGGCCTCCACAGTCACCAGATCTCAATCCAATAGAGCACCTTTGGGATGTGGTGGAACGGTAGATTAGCATCATGGATGTGCAGCCGACAAATCTGCGGCAACTGCTTGATGCTATCATGTCAATATGGACCCAAAACTTTGTTGAATCTATGCCATGAAGAATTAGTGCCGTTCTGAAGGCAAAACGGGGTCTAAGGTAGGGTTGCCACCTCATCCCTTTAAACCTGAACACATATGAATTACACAGGTTCTGAGGCTAATTTAATGCAGATAAGGCACCAAGTGAGTTTAATTACCACCTTAATCAGCCACAGAACCTGTGTAATTAATATGTGTTCGGGTTTAAAGGGATGAGGTGGCAACTCTAGTCTAAGGTGTACCTAATAAAGTGACCAGTGTAGGGTTGCTACATCATCCCTTTAATCCAGGACACATATGAATTACACAGGTTCTGTGGCTGATTAAGGTGGTAATTAAACTCACTTGGTGCCTTATCTGCATTAAATTAGCCTCAGAACAACCTGTGTAATTCATATGTGTCCTGGATTAAAGGGATGATGTGGCAACCCTAGACCAGTGAGTATATGGATTGTAAGATTGGGGTTGATCAGACTCAAACGGTAGGTGCGGTTTCAATGAGTGCACCAGTCCAAAGCTGTATTTTTAAGGGCATGGTAGCCCACTTTTATTTAAAAGAACGGAAAAGTTCACAAAGGACATCAGTTAGGCTACTTTCACACTGAGGCGTTTGAAAAACGCACACAAAACATCAAGCGTTATGACTGCGTCTTTTCCGCGTTATCGCTATAATTAGCGCCAACGCTTTTGAAGCACTAGCATTAAATAAATAGCACACCCCCCTACATTACATCCTGTTTACTTCCTGATATTTTGACCTTTCCACAACCTCTGGGCGTTTTGCTGGCGCTTTTAACGCGATTTATAGCGTTTTACATTCATTTCAATGTATATGGGCGTTTTTAATGCGCTATTTTTAGCGCTCAGAATAAGCACAAAAAATCATGCTTGCAGGACTTTTTTAAACGACGCCCCAGTGTGAATAGGTACATTGGAATTAATGGGCAGCATTTTAGAAGTGTTTTAGAAGCGCTATTTTTAGCACAAAAATGCTAGGAAAGCGCCTCAGTGTGAAAGGGGCCTTACTGTGACTTGCACAATCAGAATACATCAGCCTCCTGGCTTACGCTCTTGCCACACAGCTGCTTCAGGCCTCCAGCCTAGGCCTGCTTCTCAGAGCAAAAGAGTTCCTAAGACTCCATACACACTATTAGATTTTCTAAAAATGTTTGGCTTCAGATTTACCAAAACCATGTAGTACAAGGTCAAAATGTCTCCTTTAAAACAGCACCCAGTGCACTGCACACAATCTGAATCCACCACCGTAAATACGAGGAGGCTTACCAGACCCAGCTGGAAGCCAAGCCTAAAACAAAGATGTGTCAGTCCAGCATCGTTCCAATTCCCCCACACGGAATCAACTCCAGCTAAACGACTCAGATCCTGTCATCAGCTCACTCGTACCAGAATGGATTCGCAAGGAGTACTCAACCAAATTGCAATGGATGGTCCGCACCAAAGAGAGGAGACTCGATATAGTGAAGCACAGTTAACCTAAGTCTAACACACGTCACGTGACCCACGACAAAATTTCCTCTGTAAAACTGGAACATGATGTACCAAAACCATTTAGACTTCGGTTTGTAAAAATCTTTTAGATTATCACACATACCTCAGAATCCTTGAGA
>BLSH010293706.1:271674-289707 GCA_018402905.1 Glandirana rugosa | reverse complement strand
TTACATCGGCGGTTCCCCATTCTGTGCCTGTGGCCGGACATCGGGTCCGCCCGAGCCGCGGGCACTAGGGTTGCCACATCATCCCTTTAATCCAGGACACATATGAATTACACAGGTTCTGTGGCTGATTAAGGTGGTAATTAAACTCACTTGGTGCCTTATCTGCATTAAATCAGCCTCAGAACAACCTGTGTAATTCATATGTGTCCTGGATTAACCACTTACCAACCGGAAGGTTTTCCAGCTTTAGGACCAGAGCACTTTTTGCGATTTGGCACTGCGTCGCTTTAACTGACAATTGCGCGGTCGTGCGACGTTGTACCCAAACAAAATTTGCGTCCTTTTTTTCCCACAAACAGAGCTTTCTTTTGGGGGTATTTGATTGTCTCTGCGTTATTTCTGATCGCCGCTATAAACGAAAGAAGAGCGACTATTTTGCAAAAAAAAAACACATTTCTAACTTTTTGCTAAAATTCAAATCCGAAAAAAAAAAAAAAAAAACATTTTTTTTCACCAGTTTTGGCCGATTTATATTCTTCCTCATATTTGTGATACAAAAAAATCACAATCAGCGTTTATTGATTGGTTTGCGCAAAAGTGGCTGCGTTTAGGGATGATGAGAATTCATTTCTGGGGTTTTTATTTATTTTTTTATTTTTTACTAGTAATGGCGGCGATCTGCGATTTTTAGCGATATTGCAGCGGACATGTCGGACATTTTTGACACTTTTTTGGGACCAATGACATTTATTCAGCGGTCAGAAATTTAAATGTCCACTGATTACTGTATAAATGTCATTGGCCGTGAAGGGGTTAACCTGGGGGGGAGAGCTAGGGGTTAACTGTGTTCCCTGGGTGTGTTCTTACTGTGGGGGGGTTGGGCTACCATGGGCATGAGAGATCTAACTGATCCCAGTGACAGGGATCAGTAGATCTCCCATGCCCGCACTGTCAGAATGGGGAACCGCCGTGTTTACATCGGCGGTTCCCCATTCTGTGCCTGTGGCCGGACATCGGGTCCGCCCGAGCCGCGGGCACTAGGGTTGCCACATCATCCCTTTAATCCAGGACACATATGAATTGCACAGGTTCTGTGGCTGATTAAGTTGGTAATTAAACTCACTTGGTGCCTCATCTGCATCAAATTAGCTCAGAACCTGTGTAATTCATATGTGTCCTGGATTAAAGGGATGATGTGGCAACCCTAGCGGGCACACTCCTCAGGAGTGCAGCGGGTGAGCGTGCGCGCCCCCATGCGGCTGTTCACAGATCGCCGCCTTTTTACGGCGATTCGCACACAGCAATCCGACTGCGGCCGTGAAAACACGGCGCGCGGTCGGGAAGTGGTAAAAGGGATGATGTGGCAATCCTACCCTCTGAGTGTGTATGGACACTGGACAACATGCTGGGGAGGTGTGTAGAGGAAAAAAAGGAGGTGAAAAAAGCTTAGAGCATGCATGAGGCCAAAGAAGACATTCACAGCATATTGTAATGTTGCTAATTAGGTATTGGCAAAAAGGGCAAATACTATATTATCAAACAGAAACACATAAAATGTGGTATTAACATGAAACATACCTTAATATAGTCCTTCTGCAGCACCTGTATGATGGCTGAGCATGTCTCCGGAATAATCACTCCAAGAGCCTGGGGGGAGATGCCTGTGGTAAACTTCAGGTCCTGGAGGCTTCTTCCTGTCGCCAGCTAGCGCAAGGTGGCAATGAGCCTTTGCTCTGGGGTGATAGAAAGGTGCATGCATATGTCCTCCTTCTGGATATAGGGGGACACCAATGCCAAGAGGTGGCTAAAGCAGGGATTCGTCATCCGAAGATAATTCCTGAAATCATCAGGATTATGCTCCTGGAGCTCCCTGACCAAAGCCATATGACCAAATTGATCACGGTTAAGTAACCAATTTTTGGTCCAACAACTCCTCTCCCTCCTTCTCCTACATTGGTTTTGGGTCCAAGCCAGGACTCCTAGGCCAACAGTAGCGAGATTTCTCTCTCTAGAAGGCAACATCGTTGACGAACGAGTGTCCAGAAAGGAGCCAAAGAGCGATCCAAAGAACGAACTAAAGAACGATCTGAAAGTCACGAATCAACACACACCAAACTTCAACTCACACGAAATTAGATGAAGGAGCCCAAAGGGTGGCGCCGCGATAACAGCACTTCCTCTTTATACGCTCGTTCACGTCATTACGTTTGGGCTGCCGCACGTTGCTTGTATGACCGTCGGGTGCACTTCAGTATGCTAGATACAACAGCCAACAGACTTGAGACGATCGTACGTGCGATCGTCGTCCCGTGTGTACGAGGCTTAAGAGTCTCTTACAAGTATTCTGAGGCCTGCCTACAAGACCAGTACCCCGTGCTGCACTTAAAGTGGTTCTAAAGGCTAAACATTTTTTACCTTAATGTATTCTTTGCATTAAGATAAAAAAATGTTTAGGCATCAGCACCCCCCATCCCCTTTTTACTTACCTGAGCCCTCATTCGATCCAGCGCTATGCACGTCTGCAGCTCTTCTCTCCCCTCTTTTCCGGGTCTCACTAGCTTTGCTGGTGCATCGGGACCCATTGGCTCCCACTGCTGTCAATCAAAGCCAGTGACAAGGTGGAGGGAGGGGGGGCGATTGCTCGGGAGCAAACATGCACAAGTACAAACATCCTCTTCTTGGGTCGCCTGCCTCCTCCTTTCTGTCAAGTGCCCCCACAGGAAGCTGCATGCCATGGGGCACTGGACTGAAAGGAGATGCCTTCAGATGACCCCAAAGATAAAAGTCTAAGGGGGTCAGATCGGGAGACCTTGGGGCCATTCAACTGGCCCACGACAACCAATCCAGTTGAATGGCCCCCAAGGTCTCCCGATCTCACCCCCTTAGACTTTTATCTTTGGGGTCATCTGAAGGCAATTGTCTATGATGTGAAGATACGAGATGTGCATCACCTGAAACTATGGATACTGGAAGCCTGTGCTAGCATTTCTCCTGCGGTGTTGCTATCAGTGTGTGAAGAGTGGGAGAAGAGGGTTGCATTGACAATCCAACACAATGGGCAGCACATTGAACACATTTTATAAGTGGTCAGAAACTTGTAAATAACTCATGAAAGAATAAAGTTACGTTAAAACCAAGCACACCATTGTTTTTCTTGTGAAATTCCCAATAAGTTTGATGTGTCACATGACCCTCTTCCTATTGAAAAAACAAAAGTTGGATTCAAAATGGCCGACTTCAAAATGGCCGCCATGGTCACCACCCATCTTGAAAAGTTTCCCCCCTCACATATACTAATGTGCCATGAACAGGAAGTTAATATCACCAACCATTCCCATTTTATTAAGGTGTATCCATATAAATGGCCCACCCTGTATATTCTTCTACATATGTTTGTTAAAAAAATCACAATAAGCATATATAGATTGGGTTGCGCAAAAGTTATCACGTCTACAAACTATGGGAATTTATGGCATTTTTATTATTTTTGTTTTTTTTTTACTAGTAATGGCGGTGATCTGCGGTTTTTATTGGGACTGCGACATTGCAGCGGACAGATCGGACATTTTTGACACTTTTTTGGGACCAATGACAGCGATCAGAGCTAAAAATAGCCACTGATTACTGTGTAAATGACACTGCCAGTGAAGGGGTTAACACTAGGGGGCGATCAAGGGGTTAAATGTGTTCCCTGGGACGTGTTTCTAAGTGTGGGGGGAGTGTAGTGACTGGGGGTGGAGAGAAAGTGATGTTCCGGATTCCCTGTCAGAACGGAGATCCGTTTGTTTATATGAACAGATCTTTGTTCTGGCTCTGCGGACATCGCGCCCGCCAGCCACACACATCGGCTCCAGAGACGTCCAGTGGGCGCCCCCTATAGTCTCTTAAAGTGCCGCCGTACAGCGCTTTGCACAATCGAGGCAGCTGGTCAACAAGTGGTTAAAAAAAAAGTATACACTTTCTTTAACCCCTTCAGCCTTGGAAGGTTTTACCCCCTTCCTGACCAGGCCATTTTTTTGCGGTACTGCACTGCGTTGCTTTAACTCACAATTGCGCGGTCATGCAACGTTGTACCCAAGTAAAATCGAGGTCCTTTTCTTCCCACAAATAGAGATTTCTTTTGGTGCTATTTGATCACCTTTGCGGTTTTTATTTTTTGCGCTATAAACAAAAAAAAGAGCAACAATTTTGAAAAAAAATATATTTTTTACTTTCTGCTATAAAACGTATCCAATAAAAAAAATTGAAGAAATCTAATTTCTTCATCAATTTAGGCCAGAGATATGCAATTAGCAGACCTCCAGATGTTGCAGAACTACAAATCCCATGAGGCATAGCAAGACTCTGACAGCCACAAACATGACACCCAGAGGCAGAGGCATGATGGGACTTGTAGTTTTGCAACAGCTGGAGGTCCGCTAATTGCATATCCCTGATTTAGGCCAATATGTATTCTGTTATATGTTTTTGGTTAGAAAAAACCCAATAAGCGTATATTGATTGGTTTGCACAAAAGTTATAGCGTCTACAAAGTATGGGATAGATTTATGGACTTTTCATTTATTTTTATGTTTTTACTAGTAATAGCGGCGCTGTGACATTGTGGCGGACAAATCTAACACTAAATGAAACTTTTTGGGGACCAGTGACACCAATACAGTGATCAGTGCTAAAAAAAATGTACTGTCACTGTATAATTGACACTGACAGGGAAGGGGTTAACATCAGGGACGATCAAAAGGTTAATTGTGTTCCCTATGAGTGTTTTCTAACTGTGGCGGGGTGTGCGTAAAATATTACTAAAAACATTGCTTGCATTAAAGTAAAAAACGTTTTCAGTGTCCCTGTGCCCCCTTTCCTGTGTGAAGGGGAAGAGAGGGGAGAAGAGATCAGAGCTGTGCAGGGCTGCATCTTTTCTCTCCTTACTTCCTCTTTACACAGCACTCGAGCAGCAGCAGGAGCCATTGGCTCTTGCTACTGTCAATCAGAGGAAGTGGGGGCGGGCCTAAGTCCCGCTGTATAAGTCTATAGATAGCGGTTCCATGCACACACGTCGGGAGCGTGGGTACTACCTCTCCCCATAACCAGCAGGTGGCTATGGTAGTCCTGCAGAAGAAGAGGAGGAGCCAAGAGCACCGCCGTGGACCCCAGAAGAGGAGGATCGGGGCTGCTCTGAGCAATACCACTGCACAAAGCAGGTAAGTATAACATGTTTGTTATTTTCATTTAAAAAAAAAAAATTGAGTTTAATAACACTTTAACCGGGTAACAACCGGCTCGCATACTTTTACTTGTGCAGAGTGGCAGCGTAAAGCGACTCGCCGTTTATAAATGGTGATTTGCACAGGCGGGGCTAGGGGGCAAGCGCGTGCCGCCGACGGCGCGCTCTCGTGCCCGCCACATGCTCCCTCAGTGTGGCCACGGGTTGGGCGGATTCGATGTCCGCCGGCGACCTGCGATCGCCTGTGAGAGAGGAAGAATGGGGAACTGCCTGTGATCGAGATCAGTTAGATCTGTCATGCCCCTGCCAGCCCAGCCTCCATACAGTTAGAACACACACAGGGAACACAGTTAACCCCTAGATCGCCCTCTGCAGGTTATCCCCTTCCCTGCCAGTGAAATTTATACAGTAATTAGTGGCTATTTTTAGCTCTGATCACTGTATAAATGTCAGTGGTCCCAAATAAGTGTAAAAAATGTCCGATATGTCCGCCGCCCCGATAAAAATCGCAGATCATTGCCATTACTAATAAAAAAAAATGGTAAAAATGCCATAAATTAATTCTCATGGTTTGTAAATGCGGCAACTTTTACGCAAACCAATCAATATATGCCGATTGTGATTTTTTTTTACCGCAGATATGTAGAAGAATATATATCGACCAAAACAGATGAATAAATTTGCTGTTTTATTTTTTTGGGATATGTATTATAGCGAAAAGTAAAAAAATATTGTTTTTTTTTCAAAATTGTCGCTCTTTTTTTGTTTATAGCGGTGATGAGAAGTGACGCAGAGTCGATCAAAGACCACCAAAAGAAAGCTCTATTTGTGGGGAAAAAAGGACATCAATTTTGTTTGGGTACAACGTCGCACGACCGCTCAGAGAATTCGCCCCAGACCCCGAAGAAGGAATCGCGTACAGGCATGTGATTTTGCACTCAAGGGCCGCTCAGCCACAGTAAATGTATGTGGGGCAGTCTTTAAGTGGTTAAACTCCTGCCATCTCTGTGAGTCCTAAACTCCATGCTTTCTAAGATCCCCTTCTCTGTGCTTCCCTGTACTAGGTCAGCCATAGCCTACACGGGTACATTCTCTGAGCATACCACCATCCAGCATGCACTCTGCATGGAGGGTCCACAATCCCAACCATTCATAACAGTCCCCTTCATGACAATCAGCTCTACTCTTCCTTCTCTGCATTTCTCATTTCCTGCTCTGTTCCTTTGCGGTTCTGACCCTGTGTAAACTCCATGTCAGATGCAATCAGAGCTTACACAGGGTGGATGGTGCTGCTTCCTCCATAATGGAATAGTGTTTGGGTTTGGTGACTGGCTACTCACACCTCAGCACTGCATGGTAGGATGTTAAAAGGCTCCACTATACCTGGGGGCATTGGATTCTATGTCACAGCTGTGATGGGGAACAGGCAGTAAGGGAACACTTAAAGCGGTTGTCTACCCTTTTTTTGTACTTTTACCTACAGGTAAGCCTAGAATAAGGCTTACCTGTAGGTAAAATGAATATCTTCTAAACCTGTATGGTTTAGAAGATATTCCCTTTCTAATGTAATGTATCGTTACGGCGCATGCGCCGTGTATGTTCCGGCGCATGCGCTGTATATGTCCCGGCAAATGCCGGCATTAGTTCCGGACCCTGCCGGAAAAAACGAGTCCCGCGCGCAAGCGCGGATGTGACGTCTCGCGGCTCCGGCCAGTCACAGCGCCGGAGCCGCGTACCCGGAAGCAAGATCCGGGGGAAGATGTCGGAGGGGACCGAGCGGCTTGGTCGGATCTTCGTTTCAAGGTGAGTATTTCATAATGAGCTAGTATGCAGTGCATACTAGCTCATTATGCTATTGTCTTGCAGGTTTTTATTTTTTTTTTGAGTAGACAACCGCTTTAAAAGGTGAGTATTCAGGTTCATTCTCATGTGCAGCAGACCTAGCTATCCCCCTGAAAAGTAATCTGCAGTGCATCCTTTTTCAGAGGGCATTTGACAAGCAGCTAGGGGATGATACATTCCCTCCTCACCTCCTATTTTAACCCTAAAAAAGGCTGAAGCACCATGCCGCAACTGCATGCATTCTGTGGTTGCAGAGTGGTCCCATACACTTTCATGGATTGCAATCAGTGGTGGTACAAGCTGCTGAAAATTTGTTGCAAAGCACTTTTGGGTAGCTACATTGGTTCAACTTGGACCGATGAAAGTATGTATGTGCCATACCTGTGGAAGCTGGAAATCACTGTAATAAGCACTGCTACTTCAATGATCTCCACTCACTTCCGGGTCCCATTTATGCAGCTTCCCTGCTGCATTGCGAACATAGCATGCCTCTTGCTTAGCTCAGGCACCATTCATGGAACACTTTACATAACAAACCAGAACATAACCCCTGTAAGAGGGAGGACCACATCCTAAAAGGAGGAGGGGACCGACAACCACAGGGGAAGGGACTTTAATTGTGCCAACAAATGAGGAAGAATAGAACCTTCAATAGTATAAAAACATCATTTTATTGTATCACATTAAAAAGACGAAGTGCCATCAAAAGTAAAATTGTATCATATAAAGGTGATTCCACACCTTCTACACTGTTCTTAATGCATCCACCAAACACCACCACCGCCAAGAGGCACTTTACATTTTCTCAATGAATGCATTCTCTGATTGGATAAGGTGGAGAGATGTTGTGATGGCTCCACAATTTTCACCTCATCCAAATCAGATAACATTTTGCATTTGCATTGAGAAAATGGAAAGGGTTCCCTGAATGGCACCCACGCTGAGCGGCCGACCTTGTGTGTTCAATATATAGCATTCCAGCCCTTTGGCATGGGACGCAGGAGCCGATGGTGTACAGAGACCTTCTATACTAAAGCTGCATGCCAAGAGAAACAAATAAAAAGGGTACCTGAGTCCAGGTTTTACCATACACCCCGATCTACTTAAACTGTAATGGGATCACAAGGAGTGCAGTAAGGGCAGCTTGACAATGGATAGTATAAACCTCTGGAAGCTGTGCTGAAGTGACCCGGCTAGTTTCAAGACTGCCTGTAGGACTTTACTGTATAATAAATGAAGAAAACCTCAAGAGGAAGGGTATGGATTTGGATGTTGAGATCTATGCAAATGTTTGTGAGACAGAATAGGGTAGTCCCAAAAGGATTATTTTTGCCAGCTTTGTTGGGGCCCTTAAGGTGGTGCACAGTTGGTGAAACTTGGTGATTTCTGCCTGCTTTCATTTAGGAGAGCAACTAGAGAGGAGGTGTCTGGTGGAGTTAACTTGCAAAAGAACTCAAACAGTAGTAGGGATTAGATTAGATTAGATTAGGGATGAGCTCCCGGTTCGAGTCAAACGTATGTTCGACTCGAACATCGGGTGTTCATCCGTTCGCTCCATTCTGAACATTATGCTGCGTTCATGGGAACTTTGCGTGCCCCATAATGCATTCCAGTGGCGGCATGCTTTAGCCAATCAGCGGGCGGCCTGCTGTGAGAGCTTTGATTGGCTAAAGGCAGGGTGCCTTTAGCCAATCACTGCTCAGCAGCCACAATCCATGCCCCACACTATATAAAGCCGCTTGTACAGTGGCTCTATGATAGATATATAGAATAGATATAAAGATAGATAGAAGAAAAAAGATAGGTAAAATCGCCTGGTTGCGTTCAGGATGGCAGGTATATTTGCCCAAGATTCAGGAGTTACACGGATTTCTACCACTAGGGGGAAGTGCTGGGAGCTTTACAAGAATAGAGGTAATGAGCCCAGCTGAGGTGAGCTGGCTCATTAAGGCCTCTACAAAAGTTCCCAGCAGGCATAGGTGAGTGCTCCACCCTGGAAGCAGTTTCTGTGTCAACAGACTGGGTAGTGTAACATCTTGTCTGGTAAGAAGCCTGTGTGGCTGAGTTTCCCAGTGAGAGGTAGGAGCTAGGTACAGCGGTAGGCTGTACCCAGCTGACAGACAGGGAAACCTATTGTGCAGTCAGTGGCCAAGTGGCCTAGGATTTATTTTGTTGTTTGTTTTTGTTTTGCTGTTTTTCACATTGTAAATAGTGTAAATAAACTACCTTTTTGTTTTCACCTGCAACTGCTGTCTCACTGTGCCTAAATTGTGTAGTAAACCCTTCTATAGGGTCACACACACCCACTGCCGAGCTAACCCCCTTACAATAGATAGATCTATATACAGTCAGTTAGTGCAGGCAGGTTAGTGTAGGAAAATATATACTATCTATCTGTATATAGTCAGGCAGTGCAAGAATATATATACCTTCCTAGTGTGTGTGTGTGTGTATATATATATATATATATATATATATATATATATATATATATATATATATATATATATATTGCAATGCCTTTAGTGTAGTAGACTATAAATACAGCTAATTCAGTGTATAGTATATAGCAGGGGTAAGCAAACTCGGCACTCCAGCTGTGGTGAAACTACAGATCCCTTCATTCCTCTGCCTCCAGGAGTCATGCCAGTGATTGTCAGGGTCTTGCAATGTCCCATGGGCAGTTTCACCACAGCTGGGGGGCCGAGGTTGCCTACCCCTGTATATAGCGTTCGTTTAGGCAGTGCAAGAATATATATATATATATATATATATAGTCTAATATATATATCTTTTTGGTTCTATACACCTACCACAATGGATTTGAAATTAAACAAACAAGATGTGCTTTAACTGCAGACTTTCAGCTTTAATTTAAGGGTATTTACATCCAAATCAGGTGAATGGTGCAGGCATTACAACAGTTTGTATATGTGCCTCCCACTTTTTAAGGGACCAAAAGTAATGGGACAATTGGCTGCTCAGCTGTTCCATGCCCAGGTGTGTGTTATTCCCTCATTAGGTGTGGCCAAATCAACTGTTTGGAACACCCGGTGTGACGGGAGGCCAGAGAAGAGCAGTGTACGGTGGCCTGGTATAGCCTGCAGCTACAGGCTAAACCCCGGTACCGTTTTTTAGAGCAGGCGGCCAGCTATCCAGTGAGAAACGGTCGATCCGGCTTGGAAGCCGCTCGGTCGTTATCCCAGGGAGTGGGAGGGGCCATCCCCCCTCCCTCCACGTCCCCACTCTTCTCCGGTCTCCTGTCCCACCGAGAGACCGGAGCTCTGATCCAACGCTTCCGGCCACTGTGTGGAGTCCCTGTGGCTTCAATTGTGACTCCTTCATACATTTCCGTAAGCGACGTCACAACGTCACTTCCGGTTTACTCAACTGCAAACGGGGCCGGTTTTAAAAAAAATGACAGTATTCAGAATCGCCGTTTTTGGCGATCTGAATACTGTGAAGTGTAAAGGAGGGATGGGGGGTCTTTTAGACCCCCCCATCCCTCCATAAAGAGTACCTGTCACCATATATTACTATCCAAGGGATGTTTACATTCCTTGTGATAGCAATAAAAGTGATGAGATTTTTTTTTAAACAAACAGTGTTAAAAAAAAATTATAAAATAAAATAAATAAAAAAAGTAAATAAAAAAATTTAAAGCGCCACCATCCCCACGAGCTCGTGCAGCAAAGAAAATGCATACGTCAGTCACGCCCGCATATGAAAACGGTGTTCAAACCACACATGTGAGGTATCGCCGTGTTTGCCAGAGTGTGAGCAATAATTTTAGCAAGGGACCTCCTCTGCACCTCTAACCTGGTAACCCTTAAAAAATTTTAAATTGTCACCTATGGAGATTTTAAGTACAGGAGTTTGTCACCATTCCGCAAGTGTGCTCAATTTTCAACCGTAACATGTATGGTATCTATTTACTCTGTGTAACATCCTTTTTCACAATATACAAAAAAAATTGGCTAACTTTACTGTTGTCTATTTTTTAACTCAAAAAAATTGCGTTTGAAAAACCGCTGCACAAATACAGTGTGACAAAAAGTATTGCAACAATCGCCATTTTATTCTCTAGGGTGCTTGAAAAAAATTATATAATGTTTGGGGGTGCTAAGTTATTTTCTAGCAAAAAAAAAATGATTTTAACTTGTAAACAACAAATGTAAAAAAGGGGCTCTGGGCCTTAAGTGATTAAACTAATTTACAACAGCAGGGCCCGTTCCTGCGCCCAACAAGAGTAACTGCAAGGGGTTACAGTGTTCTGGCACTGCCAACACCCAAGGCCCAATTTTCTGGCACCTGTTTGACTGGGGCATGTCTTCACAATTTTTAAAATAATTTACAACAGCGGGGCCCGCACCAGAATTAATTAAAAAAAATGCGTAGGGTTCCCCCCCAAAGTCCATAACAGACCCTTCAGGTCTGGTATGTATTTTAAGGGGAACTCCACACCAAAATTTAAAAAATTCCGTAGCGCCCCCCCCCAAAGTCCGTACCAGGCCCTTCAGGTCTGGTATGGATTTTAAGGGGAACCCTGCGCCAAGATTTAAAAAAAATTGCATAGGGTCCCCCCAAAGTCCGTACCAGGCCCTTCAGGGCTGTTATGGATTTTAATGGGAACCCCCCAATTTTTTTTTAAAAATGGCATGGGGTCCCCCCCAAAGTCCAAACCAGACCCTTATCCGAGAACGCAGCCCTGGCATGGCAGGAGGGGATGAGCGAGCCCCCCCCCCCCTCCGAACCATACCAGGCCTCATGCCCTCAACATGGAGAGGATGCTTTGAGGTCGTCCCCAAAGCACCTTGTCCCCATTTTGATGGGGAGAAGGACCTCATCCCCACAACCCTGGCTGGAAGTTGTGGAGGTCTGCGGGCAGGGGGCTTATCAGAATCTGGAAGCCCCCTTTAATAAGGGGCCCCCCAGATCCTGACCCCTGCCTATGTGAATAGGTATGGGGTATTGTACCCCTACCCATTCACCAAAAAAAGCAGTGGGGAGAGCGGCGGTGGTGAAAGAAGGAGGAGGAAGAAGAAGATGAAGATTGAAGATGAAGAGAGGAAGGAAGAAAACTAAAAGAAGAAGCAGAAGACCAGAAGAAGGACCGGGCCAGGAGAAGATGGAGGAAGAAAGAAAGAAGAAAAGCTATTTTACACAATAAAGGACTTGTCAAAAACTGCCTCTTGTTTTTTGTACCACTACACTCCTTTTTTGGTGAATGGGTAGGGGTACAATGTACCCCATACCTTTTCACATGGGGAGAGGCCGGGATCTGGAGCCCCCTTATTAAAGGGGGCTTCCAGATTCCGATAAGCCCCCCCGCCCGCAGACCCCCACAAGCACCGGCCAGGCTTGTGGGGGAAGAGGCTCTTGTCCCCATCAACATGGGGACAAGGTGCTTTGAGATGGGTGGCTGAGCCCCCCTCCCCCAAAGCACCCATACTCCCCATGTTAAGGGCATGAACCTGGTACGGTTCAGGAGGGGGGGCGCTCGCCCACCCCCCCCCCCATCCTAACAGGCCAGGTTACAAGCTCGGATAAGGGTCTGATTTGGGTTTTAGGGGGAACCCCATGTCAATTGTTCTTTAAATTTGGCATGGGGTTCCCCTTACTATCCAAACCAGACCCGAAGAGCCTGGTTTGGACTGGGGATGACCCCACACACTTTTTTTCAGCAATTTTTTTGTATATTGCCGGGAACCGGCAATACATTACACCCGCGATTTTAAATGACAATTTTTCCTATGGAAATTTCATTTTGCTCTGGCTATGTTCTACACCTCACAGAGATGCGCCCTTTTACAGACAGACTAAGGACACCCCCCATTTATTTTCACTTTAAGTATTATTAAAATCACTGCTCCTGAAAAAATGATTGATTTAAGAACTTTTTTTTCCATTGATACATGTCCCTTAAGGCAGGACCTGGGTTCCCATACACTTTTTAGGGCAATGACATTGCATATAAGCCTTTAAAATGAGCACTTTTGATTTTTCATGTTCGGGTCCCATAGACTTTAACGGTGTTCGAATGTTCACGCAAACTTTTTGTCTGTTCGCATGTTCTGGTGCGAACTGAACCGGGGGGTGTTCGGCTCATCCCTAGTAAAGATACAACAAGTTCAGGGGGAGAGTAAAGAGAAACTTTGATTAATAGTGCATTTCTGGATGATTAATATAGTAGTGCTAGGGGTAGACTGAATAGGCTAGGTGATTCCCAGCGAGCAGCAGTTTCAGTTTCTGCTGTACAGTGCTTGCAATAGATTGACAACCCTATCACCAGTTGTCAGGTCCTGTGCTACTACTGGGCTCACCTGCAGGTGGCACTGTTGCTTTCTGCACCTAAGGGTGTAGTTCTGGTGTCCACCTGTGGGTGTCTCCCAGCAGAGGGACACACAGATCATCAAGCTGCACCTGACATGTGCTGTTGGAAATATAAAAGCCCGCCCTTCACTGGGGTTCAGGGCTTCAGTATTGTCTCTGCTAGCCTGGTTCCTGTCTGATCCTGATCCGGAGTCCTGTCCCTTGTTCCCTGTTCCTGCCTGATCCTATTCTGGAGTCCTGTCCCTTGTCCCCTGTGACCTGCTACCTGCTGCCTGTTGCTGGCTTCTGTTCCTTTATCTCCTGTCCTTGCCGGTATTCCTATGTGTGTTACCTTATTTATAGTGTTGAGCGAACCCGGACTGTAACGTTCGGGTCCGCACCGAACTTTGGGGTGTCCGGGACCCGGACCCGAACACGGACGTTTAAAAAAAAAACGTTCGGGTTCTGGGTTCTGGTAGTTGATCACGCATGTTGAATAGCTGCAGGGCAGCCAATCAACAAGGGTTTCACTGGTTTGCCCTTAGAAGCCATCACAGCCATGCCTACTAATGGCATGGCTGTGATTGGCCAGTGCATCATGTGACCCAGCCTCTATATAAGCTGGAGTCACTTGATGCTGCAGTCACATGCTCTCTGAGACTCTGAATAATGTAGGGAGAGGAAGCTGCCAGTGTTTTTGTGAGGGACAGATTGCAGACATTTTAACATCTGATCCTGCATCCTGAGATTACTACTACTGTTGCTCTGAGGGACAGAATGCAGAAATTTGAGAATTGAGATTTCACATACTGCTGCTTTGAGTGGCAGATTGCAGATCAAACCCTGCCTAACACAACGATCGTTACGATCGTACACAACGATCAGATTGTGGGAGTAATTTGAGATTTCACATACTGCTGCTTTGAGCGATCTGACTGCACTAGGTAGAGGCTTCTGCTTAGAGGAACAGATTATTGTTCAAAAATCATCTCCTAGTTCTAAAGGGAGAGGTTTTAGCTGCAGCTGTAAGTGACACATTATTGTTCAAAAATCATCTCCTAGTTTATTTGATTTTAATTTATTTTCCCTATCCCCATTTTTTTGTAGGGCACTTGCCCTACTCTTACCCCCATTTTACTTCCTTTTGCAGCCCTCTAGCACTTGCCAGGACTTTGTTACAGCCATTTTTGTGCCTAAAAGTTTGGGTCCCCATTGATTTTAATGGGGTTCGGGGTCCAGGATAACGTTCGGGCAACGTTCGGTGACTTTTCCCCAAAGTTCATTCGGACCCTCTGAACCCGAACGTCTAGGTGTTCGCTCAACTCTACTTATTTATATATATATTTAGTTAGTTAGTTAGTGCTATTACTGGGGTTATTTGTGTTTATTACTTTCCTACTTTCCTTGTTTGTGGTTTTCATTGGTGCTGGTATTGGATGCATGTCACTTTCATTAATAAATATATCCTTTTCACTTATCCCTACGGTCCGGATTTCTTTTGGTACAGCCCATTGATCTGTTTCCCCTTGCTGGATGCTTGTATCCCCCGATCTAATACTGAAACCATACAATCAGATCGGCTGCACCTGGGAATTAGGTGTAAGCATTTGCTAATTGCTGCAAGATGCACTTTGAGGAGAGTTTGTATCTCTCACTTCTGGTAACAGAAGACAGGGATTACTGTCGCCAAATTTTGAAAGAGCAGACTAGGGAGCGATTGTTGGAATGCATCCATCTGGCACACGCTTTTTTTGATCAAGGCAGATTTTCGTTTGAAGAGATTGAGCCACTCATTCAAATTTGTGCAGAGTTGGCTTTGTCTGGTGTCCCTAGTGGTGGTGATGATTTTTCTCCTACTTTCAGTGCAGCTCCTTTTTCTTTGAACACTACTCAGCACGTTCCCAACAGGTGCTAGTAGAATGCATTAATTCAGTGCAATCTCTGGTCAGACAGGCAGCATGTAAAGTGAATTTTGTGCAACCATTATTACAGGCATGATCAAATGTATTGCACTCTATCAGCCTGCAACCACCCATTCCTGTGGCTAGACCCCTGCCTGCTCAAATGTCTTTTCCTCCATCACCCACAGCAACCACTGTTGCAGCCCAATATACCCTCCTGCCAACTAAGTATCAGTACCCTGTTTCCACCTGCTGCACCTTCCCTGCCTTTAAGCCTTCTACCTCCTCTCCATTGACCGTTGCAACTCCCCAGAAAACTTCCTCTGTAACTACTCCTCCCTTCCTATTTCCTCTCTGATATCTCCCCTCCAGCAACAGCACCCACTACTTACAGCCCTGCATCCACACACAGCATTGCAGTGGCTAAACCTAAAAAGAAACAGAAGTTTTTTCCAACCCGCACAATCATACCGCTGTGCAATCCTGCCACCACACCTGCCACCTTGGTTCAGCCCATGGAGATTGGACCTTCTGCTTCTGACTGGTCTGTCGCTATCCCACCTAACTGTACTGGTTCTCTGTCCACCACCCAGTTTGGCCCTATGGACTCTTTGCCGGCTAATCAATTTGACCTCACTGATCCTGCTCCTGATTCCCTGCCTGGTGGTTCCATTTCTGATATCCAACCTACTGTTCCAGTACCCACTGCCCAGCCTGCTATGCCGGTGCATGCTGACATGCCTGCTGCCCATCCTACTGTTCAAGTGTTTGCTTCCCAGCCTGCTGTTCTGGTGCCCACTGCCATGCCTGCTGCCCAGCTTACTATTCCAGTACCTGCTGCCCAGCCTGCTGTTCCGGTGCCTCCCACCATGCATGCTGCCCAGCCTACTGTTCCAGTACCCACTGCCCAGCCTGCTGTTCCAGTGCCCACTGCCATGCCTGCTGCTCAGCCTACTGTTCAAGTGTTCACTGCCCAGTCTGCTGTTCCAGTTCCCACTGCCATGCCTACTGCCCAGCTTACTGTTCCAGTACCTGCTGCCCAGCCTGCTGTTCCGGTGCCCACTGCCATGCCTGCTGCCCAGCCTGTTTTTCCGGTACCTGCTGCCCAGACTGCTGTACCAGTGCCCGCTACCATCCCTGCTGCCCAGCCTGCTGTTCCGGTACCTGATACCATACTTGCTGCCCAGCCTGCTGTTCTGGTGCCCGACACCCAGCCCAATGCCCAGACTGATGAGCTAGTTCTTGATGCCCAGCCTGATGATCCTGTTCCTGATGCCCAGCCTGCCAATCCGGTAATTGCGGACCAACCTGATGACCCGGTACCCGCTGCCCAACCCAATACCTGCTGCTCAGCCTGATGATCCAGTGCCTGATGACACAGTTCCTGCTGCCCAGCCTGATGACCTGGTACTCGCTGATGACCCGGTGCTTGCTGTTCTGGTGCCTGCTGTCCAGCCTGCTGTTCCAGTGCTCTCTACCCAGCCTAAGTGCATAGATAAATGAAGATCAATGAATATCGAAAGTGTCTCAGTGTCATGGATATATCATAAACAGAAATCTCAAAGAATTCAACTATAAAAGTGACTCAGTGCATCATAAAGTGCAAATAGTTGAATGCGTGTGACAGATTCAATAGTATCACAGTATTGCTCTTATGCAACTTCATTTACAAATCCATATATCACTCAATTAAATATATCATGGCATCTCTTGGAACAGTCCCAATTATTTCCAGCAGGTGACTTAGTGCTTCAAAAAGTGCTCAAACGAATCCATAAGGTGCTTTACATAGTGCTGTTGGAGCCAACCTGGTGGGTTTCTCTGTACACCGACAGAGGGACTTCTGTGATGGTGCTATCCCCAACCGTGCTCCCAGAACTCTCACCTTAATATAGCAGTAAATACACCTTAAGATAGGAATCAAATAGATGCAGCAAACAGTCTTCCCCTTTTAATAATATTCTATACGCCTCCATCATTTATTGGCACTTTGTTTGATTGTTTCACAATTTTGATTGGAATAAGTTGTCTCTGTCACATTGATTGCGCAGTATATATATATATATTGCTGTATATCCATTCTATGTATTAACTGTGAAACATACTAGGTAATGCGGCAGTCGGTTTGTCACTATTATACAGACACCGATTATTAAGGTGGATCATTCACTGATACAGTAACTTTATATATTTGGTTTGATTTCGGGTAGCACAGGGGACCCCACACAATCTTGTTCACTCTACCCAGCCTGATGACCCGGTGCCCGCTGCCAAGCCTGATGACCCAGTGCTCGCAACCAAGCCTGATTATCCAGTGCTTGCTGACCTGGTGATGGATGACCCGGTGCCCGCTGCCAGCCTGATGTACCGGTACCCGATACCCAGCCTAATGATCCAGTGCCTGCTACCCAGCCTGATGACCCTGTGCCCGCCGATCCAGTGCCTGATGACCCGGTGCCCACTTATCCAGTGTCTGATGACCCAATGCCTGATGACCCAGTGCCTGCTGATCCAGCGTCTGATGACCCGGTGCCTGCTGATCCAGCATCTAAAGACCCGGTGCCTGCTAATCCAGTGCCTGATGACCTGGTGCCCGCTGATCCAGTGCCTGATGACCCGGTGCCTGCTGATCCAGTGCCTGATGACCTGGTGCCTGCTGATACAGTCCCGTGGCCCAGTAGGTAGTGGTCCAGTCGTTCGTGACCTATTAGTCCGAACCAACGCTCGTGACCCAGTAGTCCGAACCGTCGCCCGTGG
>BLSH010293706.1:213757-227963 GCA_018402905.1 Glandirana rugosa | reverse complement strand
CTGCATCTTGTGGCAGGCGACGGTGACAAGTGACAAGCTGCATCTAGCCCACTGCATCTGGTGGCAGGCAACGGTGGCCCACTGCATCTGGTGGCATGTTATAAGCTCAAGGTTCCCACTGATTCTGCATTACAGTGAGTTGAACTATTTCATTATATATCTTACAATGTAGTAACAGAAATAATGTGATTTGGTCATCCTGACACCATATCAAACATGGTGTCGGGATGATTTACAAGCTAACACCAGCCATTTGTCCGACCAATCACACCCGCCGCCGAAATCCCCGTCAACCCGAGACTACATCCCCCCCCCTCATCTTTTTTTGGGAAGGGGTTGTCCCTGAAAATGTGGCCACCCTTGATCTTGGAGGCAGAGCGTGCCAGGGAGTCAGGACTTGGGACCCATGTGACTGGCTCGGGCTGCAACTTTACTTGACCCCAGGACAGGAATATAACCCCCCAGGACTGGAGAAGGCCATGCAAGGATCTGCTGAGCTGGTACTGGGCCAGCTGACCCCACATCCCATCTATCTACCCCCCCATTTACCCTGCCACAGTGCCCACCCAATACCTCAAAAGCAGGACCCACAGGTCAGCGGCCGACAGGACCCACAGGTCTCTGGCCAGCTCCCAGCAGGACCCACTGGCTGTGGGTCCTGCTGGCCATAGCCTGTGGGTGACCTGTTGTCCCTGGTTTCCAGGGACAGTCCCCAAACTGAGGATACTGTCCCTGGACCAAGTTTGTCCCCGCTTTGCAGAGCCGATCATGGGCGGGTGCGCCACGAGCCATTGCGTATAGTTTATATACTGTTTTTGTGCGTGTTTGCAAAATTAAAGTGGGCTGGTCTGGATGAAGTCCAGGGCCAAATTTTTGTCCAAGTCCAGTCCTGCCCGTGGGTCGGATCAATCGCAATCCCCCCCGTCGGTTGGCCGGCCCTGCACTTACCCCATCTATGGCGTGGGCAGCGCTTCCCTCCAGGTGACAGGCGGTGGCTTCTCCTGCATCTCCTCCTGGGCATCACGGCAGCCGTGCATCTTCCCCCTCCTCCTCCTAGGCCAATAGGATTGCTTCTCCTTTCCACCAATCAGGAAACGGATCTCAAGAAGAGATGTAGAGAAGACTGCAGATAAACAGGTACAACTGATGTAAGAGGGTTTGTTTAAACTCTGTGTATCTCTGTACAACCACTTTAAACATTTCTGCCTGCAAGAGACCTTGTTATCGCAGTAAGATTACCCTGTGTCTTGTTGCTGTGCTCCGTATTACCATTGTGTAAGATTTTTATTTTTTACATTGAACTGTCTTCATTGACCTCAGATTGTTAGCAGAGCATGGTTTATCCTCATCCAGCTTCTTTCCTCCTACACAGCTCATTCCATTTACTTTAATGATTGTATTTTAAACTACATCTTACCTTGATGATCATTAGTGTCTGTATAGTAAAGTTGTTTAATGCACTGGACCATATGCCTGCAAAATCCTCATCTGTGTGACTTTGTGTAAGTGTACTTGGATGTACATTAAATAATTATACAGTTGTATGCAAAAGTTTAGGAACCCCTGACAATTTCCATGATTGTGATTTATAAATATTTGGGTGTTTGGATCAGCAATTTCATTTTGATCTATCAAATAACTGAAGGGCACAGTAATATTTCAGTAGTGAAATGAGGTTTATTGGATTAACAGAAAATGTGCAATATGCATCAAAACGAAATTAGACAGGTGCATAAGTTTGGGCACCCTTGTCATTTTGTTGATTTGAATACCTGTAACTACTTGGCACTGATTAATTGGAACACACAACTGGTTTGGTGAGCTCATTAAGCCTTGAACTTCATAGACCGGTGTATCCAATCATGAGAAAAGGTATTTAAGGTGGCCAATTGCAAGTTGTTGTTCTCTTTGACTCTCCTCTGAAGAGTGGCAACATGGGGGCCTCAAAACAACTCTCAAATGACCTGAAAACAAAGATTGTTCTACATTATGGTTTAGGGGAAGGCTACAAAAAGTTATCGCAGAGATATAAGCTGTCAGTGTCCACTGTGAGGAACATAGTGAGGAAATGAAAGACCAGGAAGGACAGAGCCACGCTGTCGCTGCTTATAGTTGCTACGCGGTCGGCAAGTGGTTAAAGAGAATATAAAATACCTTCTTAATGTTTATGGTCAGGACGAAAAACAAAATGTTTCAAAATATTCATTTTTTATAATAAAGTAAATATGACATAGTTCACATGTAGCCAGCAAATGGAGCTTCTCTGCTTCTTTTTACATGTTTTCTATATGAGTCCTTAACTGCTCTTTTTTTTGGAAAATCTTGATTTATGCAGAGTTCAATAATGTTGCAGAACAGATTTTGAACTAAATTCCAAATCCAACTTAATGATTAGTCCTTTACCTGTATGATTGTCCTATCAACATGTTTCGCGCTATGCAGACTTCGTCAGTAAAGCTGCCCATACATGGATTGAAATTTGACCAGTTCAACAGGGACCAGATGAATTTCGATCCATGTACAGCATTGGGTAGGCTAGTTGTACAGTAGTTGATCTACTGATTGACTTCTGTACAAACACCCTGTTGGATTTTCCCTACTTAATAAGCACCGGAGGCTATAGCTGGCAGCGCTGATCAGTGTATTTTTATGGTCGGGAAGCCTCAGACAGACTCTTTTCTGTCTGTATCGTGACTATCTTTTGATACCTTCTATAGATTTTATGGAATAAAGTTGCCATCCTCTGCAATCTGGAGTGCAGTCACCTTCTCTTCTATATTGTAGCCTCCTCGCTGTCTGCATGGAACAAAACGTGTTAAGCATTTAGTGTAAAGAGTATTTATATGGAGGTCTAGTTAATTGCTTTACAGTATTCTGGTTTATGCTGAGTGTGAACTTCTTTACATACAGCATTGCAGAGGTGGATAGAAGAGGACTCTAGGAATTGGACCCATCAGCAGGTGAAAGAGAAGCTCATGCTAGTGTTTTTGGGATTCACGTGTACAAAGATTAATGAGAGCACCAAACAGTCCAAGAGTCCAAAAATGTTTGATAATGGTATTGGTTCACAAATAGCATTGAACAGCCAACGCATTTTGGAGGCTCAGTGACCTTCTCCTCCTTTTTCAAGGCTTATGCATACTGGGTAATCCTATGGACTATAAAATGGCACAAATAACCATATGTGTATTATTTGCTACATAGGATATAGCCAATGGGGTTGATTTACTAAAGGCGAATAGATGGTTTATTTGCAAGGGAATCTTCCCTAGGGCTTGGGGAAAGAGGTGAAGCTCTGTTGACTCCCATCACCCAATCATGTGCAAGCAAAAGTACTTTTTTAATTTTAATTTTGCACATGATTGGGTATTTTTTGCAAAGGAAAATTTCACCTTATTCACTAAGCTCAGGGGAAAGTTCCCTTGCGTTGTGAACAGCCTTTTTGCCTTTAGTAACTCAATCCCAACTCTGAAACTCTGAAAACACATGTTATCGGGAGGCAGCCCAAGATTATACGAGTGTATAAAGAGGAAGTTCAGGTGAATGTGATTTGTTAATTAGGAACGTAGGTTTACATGAACGGACACTTCCGAACGCTCCTGACTTCTGAGCATGCGTGTTTTGCACGTACAGCTTTGTTGGCCCAACTTCTCTGTACATGCGGTACAACGGTTGTACGACCGCTTGTTGTACAACAGAAGTTTTCTAGTCTGCTCATCCAACTCGACGGTTGTAATCACCTGTATTAACGGTCGGATGATTGTACAACAAGCTGTTGTATGACCGTTGTTGAACAACCATCGCACCATGTGTATGGGCCTTAATTTTCCAAGGAAAGTGATAGTGACAGCTGAATAGTGATATGCAATGTTGAGAGGTGGGTTAAAGTGGTATTAAACCCCAAACCAAAAATGTAATACACTGCAGCATAAGCGTGCGTGCAGGGTGTGCCAGATGTGCCTGGGCATACCCTAATCACCCCGTAGAGCACAGTTGCCCCATACTGCCTTGGCTCTCCCCCCCCGCCAGCTTCCTCCGTCTTCTCTTCCACCAGCTGCTGCTGTGAGACACTTTTAGAAAGAGTGGGAGAAGGGGCAGGTAAATATGTGATTTACCAGTAGGGTTGCCACCTCATCCCTTTAAACCCAAACACATGGTAATTGCACAGGTTCTATGGCTGATTAAGGTGGTAATTAAACTCACTTAGTGCCTTATCTGCAATAAATTAGCCTCAGAACCTGTGTAATTCATATGTGTTCGGGTTTAAAGGGATGAGGTGGCAACCCTATTTACCAGCCCCTTTCCCTTTCTGAATGAACACAGTGGTGTTGATTTACTAAAGCTTGAAAGTGCAAAATTTGGTGAAGCTCCGCACAGAAACCAATCAGCTTCAAGGTTTTATTGTCAAAGCTTGATTGAACAAGCTGAGGTTAGAAGCTGATTGGCTAGCATGCACAGCTGCACCGTTTTTTGCACTCTCCAGCTTTAGTAAATCAACCCCAGTGAGTGATCGGTACCATGTGTTTGAGCTTTGGAGTGCACATCCTAATGCAATAGGATGTGCACACCTATGTACCGCAGCTTACCAATCATTAGATGTGATGGCTGTATTTGTTTTTTTTCAGCTTTTTTCCCTGTGTTTTCCCCTGGTGATCTGGCCAGTAACACCTCATGTGTTAGAGTGCTTCCAATCTGGATGAAAGAGCACAGGGGGCACCTTTGGACAGCAGCATTATCAGTCTGGGGGATGGGAGTGCGAGATGTACTATCAGATTTGAATACACTAACAAATTGAAGCTGAACTTCAGCTAATGCTTTATAATAGTTACAGCAGTTTTTTTTCCTGTTGGGATATAGGTTTTACATAAATTAAAGCTTATCATTGTAAGCAACCATATCCGTGTTAAATGATGTGCCCTGTCCCTGTAACTGCAAGACAGCTTGTTCTGTTGAACAAAAACAGTTGCACTGGCTGGATCACCAGGTGAAAATAGAAGAAAGCAAGACAAAAAAAGGAACCTAATACAAACATCAGAGGTAAGAATTAGTAAGCTGCAATATAATAAATGCTTGCTTTTTGGTATAATTCTATTCTAACCGATTGCCGACCAACTGCGGCAGGTTTGCTCGACTGTGCAAACTGCTGTCATGGTACGTTGGGTGCTAAAGCGCGGTTTGCGGGACGTGGGCGTGACTGTGGGTTAGGCGGACTCGATGGACCCGCAATCGCCTACAACAGAGGCAGAACCAGGATCTGCCTATGTAAACACGGCGGATCCCCGTTCTGTCAGGGGTCATGACTGTGATCTACTGTTCCCTGTGTTCAGGAACAGTCAGATTTGTCATGCCGCTGCCAGCCCAGCCCCCACACAGTTAGAACACAGTTAACCCCTTGATCGCCCCCTACAGTTTAACCTCTTCCCTGCCAGTGACATTTATACAGTAATCAGTGGCTATTTAAAGTTCTGATCGCTGTATAAATGTCATTGGTCCCAAAAAAGTATGAAAAGTGTTCGATCTCTCCGCCGCAATGTCGCAGTCCCGATAAAAAAATGCAGATCACTGGCATTACCAGTAAAAAAAAATAAAACAATAACATGCAGTGCCATATCACAAAAAGTGCTTTGGTCAGAAAGGAGGTAAATCCTTTCCGGGGCTGAAGTGGTTAAAGTGGTTCTAAAGGCTAAAGCTTTTTTTTCTATCTTAAAGTGGTTGTCAAGTCCATTGTTTAAAAAAAAAAAAAAAAACCTGCAAGAGAAAGGCATAATGAGCTAGTATGCATCGGGCCATTTCTTCTAGATGACATCGGCACATGCAAATACAGGGAATATCTTCTAAACGGTGCAAGTTTAGGAGATATTCCCGGGACCGACAGGTAAACCTAAATATAGGCTTACCTGTAGTTTAAAGTGGTTTAATGACTTCACAACCACTTTAATGCATTTTATGCATTAAGATAAAAAAAAACCTTCTGTGTACAGCAGCCTCCCTAATACTTACCTGAGCTCCATCTCGATTCAGCGATGTCGCACGAGAAATTCGGCTGTCCAGGACCTTCCTGATTGGCTGAGACACACAGCGGGTGCCATTGGCTCCCGCTGCTGTCAATCAAAGCCAGTGAGCAAATGAGAAGAGAGAGGGGTGGGACCAAGCCACGACTCCATGTCTGAATGGACACGCAGAACAGCGGCACAGCTCGGGCACCCCAAAGCAAGCTGCTTGGGAAGGCGCAAACTAACAACACCCCCCACTACGGGAGATACCACCCCCACCATTGGCGGTCTAGCGGCCCATACAGCACCATACAGCAGCAGGGGTGATCTGGCAGAATACACAGAGTTTGTGCTTTGCAGATCCTGGCACTCACCTCGAAGAAACTGATTCTGCTGCTAATGATCATTGTGTGGGGAAGTCGTCTCCAGCAAGTCATGCATATCCAGCCGGTGTAGGGAGCGTGAAGCCAATGGTGACAGCAGGGGATCCCTGCCTGGACCAATCAGGAATTATATAGGCGCAGCCCTCCTAGTGTTCCAATGATTTGAAAAAAAAATTCAAAATGTTTCTTTGATCCGTTTTAATGGTGGCATGAATTTCATCTGCTGCAACTGGCACGCTAACTATGTGACAATCAAACGATTGGTCCATCTATTGGAATTTTCCATCTATTCCTGATGATTGTTCATGCTGTGATTGGAGAATGATGGGATGAGTGCGAAGATTGGATCATGGTGACATCCCCATAGACGGAGCAATCCCAATAGCCAGGGCACACTGGAGTCCCTCATCCAATGACCCCCCAACTAGATTTCTTCCCATCTCTGACCTCTCTGGGCTATGTCTGTACACCCCAATCAGGGACACAGATTACCATGACTTCCATGACCTCACTCCAAGTTCTCCGGGGATCGGTAGGTGTGCCCGCACACGGAGTGACACCTCCCGGCACGTGAAGGGTGTGTGGTGGTGGCGGACTAGGGTGTGGAGGGCAGGATGATATACACAGTGCGGAGCTTGGAGCCATACACCGGAGATTGGAGTCCGCTGAACCAGTGGCAGCTGGTGGGTTGGTCGGGCTTTCCCTGCGTCTCCTCCATCCTTGGCTAATAGGATTGTTTCTCCTTTCGGCCAATCTGGAAACGGGTCTCAGGACCCGCTTCCTGATTGGTCAGGAGGAGAATCAGTGTGACAATAGCAAATTCATTCGCTATTGTCACACAACTAGGTGGGATCAGGGTGCAGTTCTCTGCGCCCCAAGCCCACTACAGCCTCTGGCTCTAATCACAAGCTTCAAAAAAAACCCAAAAAAACCCTGATTGGAATCCATGCGTCCGGCACCCCACAGGTAGATTAGAGGCCGGGATGCTTGGATCGGGGGGCGGCGTCCCTGTGCCCCTAATGGATGGGCCGCCACGTTGTTGAAAGTATGAGCGTAGTCGCAGCTTCATTTGTCTTTGATACCCCGCATGAAAATTATGTTGTATATACAAAAACATTAAAATAAAATTGCACCTTACAAAAACAAATCTGCACCAAAAACCATTATGGTGTCCCTTTAAGCTGTGGATGACAAAAGTCAGTTAGTTTCTGAATAATGAGATTTAAATCACAGAGCTGAATCCATTATTACCCCTAAGCAAGAAGGTTAGGAAGCAACAAGCTGAAAGTATCGGGGTGTTATCAACAGTAAACGCTATTTCAGGCAGGGAAGCAGATGGCGGAAAGACTACAAGTTCTGTTTTCTCCATAAGTTTAAGGAAACAAGAGGACAGGAAAGATGAGGCAGCTGTTAGGCAGTGAGAAACACAATTTAATAAGGAATCGAGACTGGGTATGGAGAGATAAATTTGAGTATCATCTGCATATAACTGATAATAACAATCATTTCCCGCTCGCCAATAAAAAAAATATTTAGAATCGTCCATAAAATCAGCCACACAGGACGGTGGAAGTCTTGCCTGTAGCAGGCAGATTTCGGTGTTCTCATTGTTAATGACGGGAGAAGATAAGAATACACATTCGGGTGATTCCTCG
The DNA here is from genome assembly GCA_018402905.1 of Glandirana rugosa. Lineage (NCBI taxonomy): Eukaryota > Metazoa > Chordata > Amphibia > Anura > Ranidae > Glandirana > Glandirana rugosa. The sequence continues at coordinate 219,932 of BLSH010293706.1, read as the reverse complement.
GTCTCCAATATTTCTGTTCTCTGTGTGCAAATGTTTAGAAATGAGCACCATTTATTATTATATTTTCCCTATTCAAGTGGTAGGTTGGCCAATAGCTGCAGTAGTACTGACGGTCTGCCCTTAGGCAGCATAGCGAGAATGCTAAATTCAAGGAAAATTCCACTTCTGATTAAGAAATTACATAACATGTATAATTGCTACACAAGTCATAATTTAAAGCATCATTAACCACTTGCCGACCAGCTGCAGTCATTATATGGCAGCAGGTTGGCTCTCCTGCGCGAATCGCTGTAGCTGTGCGCCAGTTCATGCATGAGATACTGTGGGCGCGCCCTCTGCGGGAGCATACCCGTGGGTCCTGCGGACTCGATATCCGCCGGCGACCCGCGATCTCCTTTTACAGAGGCAGAACAGGGATCTGCCAATGTAAACAAATCGGATTCCCGTTCTGTCAGGGGACATGACACTGATCTACTGTTCCCAGTGATCAGACAGTGATCCAACATGATAACAACCCCAAGATGACCACTGCCTTGCTAAAGAAGCTGAGGGTAAAGGTGATGGACTGGCCAAGCATGTCTCCAGAAATAAACCCTATTGAGCATCTGTGGGGCACCCTCAAATGGAAGGTGGAGGAGTGCAAGGTCTCTAACATCCACCAGCTACGCGATGTCGTCATGGAGGAGTGGAAGAGGACTCCAGTGGCAACCTGTGAAGCTCTGGTGAACTCCATGCCCAAGAGAGTTAAGGCAGTGCTGAAAAATAATGGTGGCCACACAAAACATTGACACTTTGGGCCCAATTTGGACATTTTCACTTAGGGGTGTACTCACTTTTGTTGCCAGTGGTTTAGAGATGAATGGCTGCGTGTTAAGATATTTTGAGGGGACAGCAAATTTACACTGCTATACAAGCTGTACACTCACTACTTTACATTGTAGCAAAGTGTCATTTCTTCAGTGTTGTCACATGAAAAGATAGAATAAAATATTTACAAAAATGTGAGGGGTGTACTCACTTTTGTGAGATACTGTATATATATATATATATATATATATATATATATATATATATATATATATATATATATATACACACACACACACACACTCACTGGCCACTTTCTTAGTTACAGCTTGCTAGTACTGGGTTGGACCCCTTTATGCCTTCAAAACTGCCCTAAATTTTTCATGGCATAGATTCAACAAGGTGTTGGAAGCATTCCTCAGAGATTTTGGTCTATAGTGACATGATAGCATCTCACAGTTGCTGTAGATTTGCCAGCTGCATGATGTAAATCTCCCGTTCCACCACCTCCCAAAGGTGCTCTATTGGACTGAGATCTGGTGACTGTGGAGGGCATTGGAGTGCATTGACCTCATTGTCATGTTCAAGAAACCAGTGGTGAGATGATTTGAGCTTTTGACATGGTGCATTATCCTGGTGGAAGTCATAAAGGGATGGACGTGGTCAGCAACAATACTCAGGTAGGCCACAGAGTTTAAATGAGGCTCAATTGGTACTAAAGGGGCCCAAAGCGTGTCAAGAAAATATCCCCAACACCATTACACACCCAGCACCGTTGATACAAGGCAGGATGGATCCATGCTTTCATGTTGTTTACGCCAAATTCTGACCCAACCATCTGAATGTCGCAGCTGAAATCAAGACTCATCAGACTTGGCAACGTTTTTCCAATCTTCTATTGTCCAATTTCTGAGAGCCTCAGTGAATTGTAGCCTCAGTTTCCTGTTCTTAGCTGACAGGAGTGGCACCCAGTGTGGTCTTCTCCTGCTTTAGCCCATCTGCTTCAAGGTTCAATGTGTTGTGCATTCAGAGATAGTATTCTGCATACCTTGTTTGTAATGAGTGGTTGGTTATGTGAGTTACTGTTGCCTTTTTATCATCTCCAACAAGTCTGCTCATTCTCTTCTGACATCAACAAGGCATTTTCATCCGCACAACTGCTGCTCACTGGATATTTTCTCTTTTTCAGTCCATTCTCTGTAAACCCTAGAGATGGTTGTGTGTGAAAATCCCAGATCAGCAGTTTTTTGCAATACTCCGACCAGCCCGCCTGGCACCAACAACTAAGCCATGTTCAAAGTCACTGAAATCCCCTTTCTTCCCCATTCTGACTTCAGCAAGTCCTCTTCACCACATCTAGATGCCTAAATGCATTGCTGCCATGTTATTGGCTGATTATTAGAGTTGAGCGAACCCAAACTGTTCGTACCGAACTTTGAGGTGTTCGGGACCCGAACCCGAACTTTTGAAAAAAAGTTCGGGTTCGGGTTCTGGGTTCTGGTATTTTTTTCCCGCTTGTTGAATAGCTGCAGGGCAGCTAATCAACAAGCGTTTCACTGGTTTGCCCTTAGAAGACATCATAGCCATGCCTACTAATGGCATGGCTGTGATTGGCCAGTGCATCATGTGACTCAGCCTCTGTATGAGCTGGAGTCACGTAGTGCTGCATGTCACATGCTCTCAGGCTAGTGTAGGGAGAGGATGCTGCTGGTGCTGTAAGGAACAGATTATTGTTATTTCCCTATCCCCATTTTTTTGTAGGGCACATGCCCTACTCCCCCCCCCCCCCCCCACACGTTTCTTCCTTTTGCAGCCCTCTAGCACTTTCCAGGACTTTTTTACAGCCATTTATGTGCCCAAAAGTTCAGGTCCCCATTGATTTCAATGGGGTTCGGGGTTCGGGGTCCGGGGTCAAGTTCGGACCGAACCCGAACCCAAACTTTTCCACGAAAACCCGAACACGAACCCAAACATCCAGGTGTCCGCTCAACTCTACTGATTATCAATTTGTGTTACCAAGCAAATGAACAGGTGTACCTAATATGTGGTATTTCTTAGTGCCAACATATAATCTCATTTGCAGCCAGCAGAGGGAGCTCTAGTTTCCTTTTAAATCATTAGAATAAATACTTTTTAGCTGTGCTGAAAGAGGATGGTTGCTTACAGAGCTCCAATAAGTCATTACATCCCTTATTAAAAGTTTGAGTTGCTGGTCACTATAAGACAAATGGAGCTGCAAAGCATGTTCTTGTCTCTTTAGATATAGAGAATCCTTTGTCATGTATTCAGCATTTATTTGTAAAATCAAGCCATATATAACAAAGACCCCAAAGAAACATCATTGGTGGATGGATGGGTCACATTTGGAGTTAGGCTTTAAATATTTGTAACAATTTTCTTCTGTGCTACCTGTAACATTATATACTTGTTGGGATACTTATGGGATGTATTATATTATATTTTAATAAAGTGTATTTTTTATTACATCATTTACGGGTTTATATTTAGCAGTGCAGAACAAATGTTATGTGTTTTTTCTTAATATGCTTGTGATGGAAATGTACAGAAATGATATATTATGGGAAGATGTCTTCTCAAGAATCCACAAGTATTGTTTTGACTGTGATGGAAGGGGACCGAAAAAGGATCTCAGAGGAAGATATTCTCTCCAAGATTCCAGAGTGTTGTATAGCTGTGATGGAAAAGGTTGAGCCACTATCCAGGAGCAAGAGTTCCACTCTAAGATCCAAGAGGCTGTGATGGAAGGGATTAGAGCTAAGATCTCAGGGGAAGATATTTTCAGAATCCCAGAGTATTTTAAGAATCCAGTTTCTCACTAAGATATTATCAATCACAGAGTTGTTGGTTAATTATGTGAAAGGTGTGATAAGCACAGCTCATGGGGATGCAACTCTTCTTGTTGTACAGTTGTGCTTATACGTTTACATACCCTTTATGATTTCTTGGCCATTTTTCAGAGAATATGAATGAGAACACAAAAACGTGTCTTTCAGAGGCGTTGCTTGGTCTACAAATGATCTGGGGCTAGAGCCCATAGCAGCGAAGTAAAGAAAGTCATACTCTTGAGCGGGCATACACATGTATATAATATACATGTGTATGTGTGTATATACAGTATCTCACAAAAGTAAGTACATCCCTCACATTGTTGTAAATATTTTATTATCTTTTCATGTGACAACACTGAAGAAATGACACTTTGCTACAATGTAAAGTAGTGAGTGTACAGCTTGTATAGCAGTGTAAATTTGCTGTCCTCTCAAAATAACTCAACACACAGCCATTAATGTCTAAACCACTGGCAACAAAAGTGAGTACACCCCTAAGTGAAAATGTCCAAATTGGGCCCAAAGTGTCCAGATTTTGTGGGGCCACCATTATTTTCAGGCACTGCCTTAACCCTCTTGGGCATGGATTTCACCAGAGCTTCACAGGTTGCCACTGGAGTCCTCTTCCCTTCCTCCATGATGACATCACAGAGCTGGTGGATGTTAGAGACCTTGCGCTCCTCCACCTTCCGTTTGAGGATTCCCCACAGATGCTCAATAGGGTTTAGGTCTGGAAACATGCTTGGTCAGTCCATTACCTTTACCCTCAGCTTCTTTAGCAAGGCAGTGGTCATATTGGAGGTCTGTTTGGGGTCGTTCTCATGTTGGAATACTGCTCTGCGGCCCAGTCTCTGAAGGGAGAGGAGCATGCTCTGCTTCAGTATGTCACAGTACATGTTGGCATTCATGGTTCCCTCAATGAACTGTAGCTCCCCAGTGCCGGCAGCACTCATGCAGCCCCAGACCATGACACTCCCACCACCATGCTTGACTGTAGGCAAGGCACACTTGTCTTTGTACTCCTCACCTGATTGCCGCCACACACGCTTGACACCATCTAAACCAAGTTCATCTTGGTTTCATCAGACCACAGGATATGGTTCCAGTAATCCCTGTCCTTAGTCTGAATCATCTTTAGAAGAGGCTATCTTCTGGGATAAGAGCCATGCAGACCAATTTGATGCAGTGTGCGGAGAATGGTCTGAGCACTGACAGGCTGATCCCCCACCCCTTCAACCTCTGCAGTAATGCTGGCAGCACTCATATGTCTATTTCCCAAAGACAACCTCTGGATACGACGCTGAGCACATGTACTCAACCACTTTGGTCGACTATAGCGAGGCCTGTTCTGAGTGGAATCTGTCCTGTTAAACCGCTGTATGGTCTTGGCCACCGTGCTGCAGCTCAGTTTCAGGGTCTTGGCAATCTTCTTATAGTCTAGGCCATCTTTATGTAGAGCAACAATTCTTTTTTTCAGATCCTCAGAGAGTTATTTGCCATGAGCTGCCATGTTGAACTTCCAGTGACCAGTATGAGAGATTGAGAGCGATAACACCAAATTTAACACACCTGCTCCCCATTCACACCTGAGACCTTGTAACACTAACAAGTCACATGACACCGGGGAGGAAAAATGGCTAATTGGGGCTCACTTTTGTTGCCAGCAGTTTAGACATTAATGGCTGTGTGTTGAGTTTTTTTGAGGGGGCAGAAAATTTACACTGTTATACAAGCTGTACACTCACTACTTTACATTGTAGCAAAGTGTAATTTCTTCAGTGTCGTCACATGAATAGATAGAATAAAATATTTACAAAAATCTAAGGGGTGTTTTCACTTTTGTGAGATACTGTGTGTATATATATATATATATATATATATATATATATATATATATATATATAAATATTGTTACATATCTGAGTGCAGATCCTCCTTACATCAGGGTTCCCAGAGAGCACCCCTTACATATCAGGGTCCCCAGGGAGCCCCTTCCTTACATCAGGGTCCCCAGAGAGCCCCTTCCTTACATTAGGGTCCCCGGAGAGCCTCTTCCTTACATCAGGGTCCACAGAGAGCCTCTTCCTTACATCAGGGTCCACAGAGCCCACGAGAGACCCTTGGGACTACATTCCTCCTAGACGTGAGTCTATACATTGTTATAAATATATATATATATATATATATATATATATATATATATATATATATTATGCCCCTCCGAGAGACCCCTGGGACTACATTCCCCCCGAGAGACACCTGGGACTACATTCCCACCCGAGAGACACCTGGGACTACATTCCTTCTCCGAGAGACACCTGGGACTACATTCCTTCTCCGAGAGGCCCCTGGGATTACATTCCTTCCCCGAGAGACCCCTGGGACTACATTCCTTCCCCGAGGGACCCCTGGGACTATACATTCCCCACGAGAGACCCTTGGGACTACATTCCTCCTAGACGTGAGTCTATACATTGTTATAAATATATATATATATATATATATATATATATATATAT
>BLSH010293706.1:191276-203842 GCA_018402905.1 Glandirana rugosa | reverse complement strand
TTTAATTTATTTTCCCTCTCCCCATTTATTTGTAGGGCACTTGCCCTAGTTTGAAGATGATTTTAGAACAGTTATATGGCTTCTACCGTTAATTAATACTTTTCAGACACAGTTTGAAGATGATCCACATTCACCTCCATTTTTGCATTTTTTATGTTTTTATTTTTTTAAAAATATTTAAAGTTATTTCCCTGTCCCCATTTTTTTTGTAGGGCACTTGCCCTACCCTTACCCCCATTTTACTTCCTTTTGCAGCCCTCTGGGGCTTTCCAGGACTTTCCTACAGCCATTTTTGTGCCTAAAAGTTCGGGTCCCCATTGATTTCAATGGGGTTCGTTGTCCGTGCGATCGTTCGGGTTCCATCCGGACCCGGACCCGGACTTTGTCCCGAAGTTCGGACGGACCAGCAGAACCCGAACGTCCAGGTGTTCGCTCAACTCTATTCTTAACTTATCATTAACCCTTAATTTAAACTAATCAGCCCAAATAACTCCTTTTTCCTTTTCTCCCCTGCTGTTTTTTTATTTCTGCTTTTTAACTCATTCATTTTGTGTGTTGTTTTTATTTATTTTGCTCATTCATTTTTTTTATGTTGAATTAAAAAAAACACAAAAAATCCTATATTTTATATGCAAATAATTTTGCACAGTACCAGAATCACAATTTTAGTGTTATTTTAAACAGGACACATTTGAAAGTAAAGGTTATTGTGTTATTTTTTAAATCTGTAGTAGCATTTCTTTTCAATAACTAATACTTATCAAAACAGAAAAAATGCAATCCATTAAAAAAAAGGAATAAAAAGTAAAGTATTTTTTTTCATAGCAATATCACAAAAAGAAAACCTTGTCTGACCTAAAACAAAAATTATATGTATTGATTTGTAATCTTAAAGTGTTAGTAAAGCCTTGTATTTTCTTCATTAAAATAACAAACATGTCTATGCTTACATGCTCTGTGCAATGGTTTTGCACAGAGCAGCCCTGATCCCCTTCTTCTGGGGTCCCCTGCCAGCACTCCAGGCCCTTCCTCTTCAGCGGATGCCCCCACAGAAAGCCGCTTTCCTTGGATGCTCGCTCCTGAGCCCCGCTACTGCATCCCCGGATTTGATTGACAGCAGCGGGAGCTAATTGCTCCCACCGCTATCAATCTGTCCAATGAGGAGAGAGACAGTGGTGGGAGTCTCTGCGCTTGTGCACATCACTGGATCGGATCAGGCTAAGGTAATGAAAAGGAGAGGGTCTGGGGGCAGCTGCAGCAAAGAAGGCTTTTCATCTTAATGCATAGAATGCATTAAGGTGAAAAATCTTAAGGCTTTAGAACCACTTTAAGTTATTCCAAATAAACAGGCCCATAGTAGCAATGTAAAGCATGCTCTGGTCCATAGAAGGCATATAGGTATGTGCTGAAGTGGGTAAAGTCATTGAATTATAGCAGGGTAAAAAGAAGACGTGGCCATATACAGATACAGGTTCTCTCTTTTAAATCCCTTTACATGTGTGTAACACTGAGCATTATTACTGAGGTGTAGAATTATATTTGCCCACTACTTTGCCTAACCATAATTTGAACACAAGTGCCCAGGGCAGTCTGGGAGTTGTAGTCTCGAAGGAGGGCTTTGTACACAGTTGAACTGGGGCCACAACTACAAGGCCCACAAGTACCAGGAAGGGGGGGGGTGTATAAATAAAACCTGGAAAAGTGTCAGGCAGTTGGAGAGAGACACGCCAACCAAGATGGTTTGTGTCAGCTGTGCTGTGCTGTGCTGAACCAGGCCAGGCTGGGCTGCATCTGACAGGCGGACTGCTGAGCTGAGCTGTGAGCCATGGAGGTAATCCGAGGTGGCTCAGCCATCATCCAGAGTCTGTGTTAGAGCCACATTTACCCTGACCGTCGTTGCTGCATCACTGTTTAAGGGGCCCCCCACCGAACAGACAACTCACTGCCGCATGAGGACCACCACAGAGGGATCTGGTGAGAAGGTCCCTGACCTGCACAACAATCATAAATAACAGTTATCCCCTGTTTTCAACTAAAGCTTGAGGAAGGGCCATTATCTTCCTATGACACTTCTCTCATTAGAGGCTAAACATACTTGCTGTTACTTTCAACTGAGAGCAGTTGCTATTAACATCATCACCTAGCCACATTAAAGGGGCATACGCACCTACTGATTCAACTGCTTTGAACTTCACCCTAAAGGCTCGTACACACAGTACAATTATCAGCCAACAACGGTCGTACAACAGCCTGTTGTCCGATAATCCGACCGTTAGTACACACAATTCAACAGCCAATTTCCAATTATCGTCCAACAGAAGTTGTCTGAGAAGACTAGAAAACCTTCGTTGGCCAACAAGGCATTGGCCAATTTTCTGTTCGTGTGTACAGAAGTTGGACCAACAAAAGTTGTGAGTACAAACACTTATGCTCAGAATCTAGGAAGTGTTTGGTCGTGTAAACCTGCATTCATAATTCACAAATCACATTCACCGGAACTTTCTCTTTATACCCTCGTAACACGTCACTACATTCGGCTTTGTTGGATGATTAATTGACTACCGTTAGTACGCTAGACCAAACTACGGACAGCCAATTTGGACAAAAGTTGGATGTGCCGTTGTATAATAATCAGCTCGTCTGTACGAGTCTTTAGAAACATCGTACTGCTTTTGGGTGCCGACGTTTAAGGGCCCCAACTGTGCCAGCAGAAGCTAACTTCAAAGGACTGTTCAGATATTATTACATACGTGAGGCATAACTGGGTTGAGGGTAGTGTATTAAACTCACAGGCCTTGTCTGAGAGCCCTCAAGTGAACTAGCCTGTCACACATATTGTTAGTCCTCCACAGCAGTGGTTCTCAACCCTGTCCTCAAGTACCATGTTTTGGGAATAAAATAGCTGTCCATAATACCAAGCCATGGGCTCTGATTTAAAGCACCTGTGCAAGATAAAGGAAAACCTGCAAACATGGCCTGTTGGGGGTATTTGAGGACAGGTTTGAAAACCACTGCTCTACAGTACACACTGAGCCTAGTGTTAAAGGTAACTGGATTGTATTTTTGTTGCACTGATTTCCATATGCTGACAATGAACTAGTGATCTGCTGTGTTACCTTTTTTTCTTTGGTTTGCCAAGTACCTGGTATCCCACAAAACAGCTGTGCAAGACTGATTGACTTAACAGCTGTTGATTCAATTAGCTACACAACCAGTCCAGCCAGATCCTCTTCCTTTCTGTTTTCACTATCCTTTCTCTTTCTGTATTTGGATGATGGTACTGTAATTATTTTAATTTAAAAAATCTAGGTACCTTTTTTTCCTGACTGATATGCAGTTGTCACATGACCAAGCTCTTTCCCAGCCTGTCTATACAGAAACAGTGGCAGGAGGAGCTTCTGGTCCCCTGCTACTGCCCACGTGTTCAAAATTAATACAGAGTAAAAATTAATAACAATAAATAATATCAATAAACTGTTTTAAATTATCATACAAATATCTATTTGAAATCAAATCTTTATTTTTTGGCAATAACATGGTGTAGGTGTATTTCTGCCAATCACAGGCTGTGTCAAGCCCCTCCAGCCTGTGTCTTAGAATGATGGAGGCTTCACCTCCCTGTTAATCAATATGTAATATCCCACCCTCATTGTGTTTAGCTGGTTAGTGGCCATGGAGAAAGAGAGAGGGGGTGGGCTGTCATTTACCACCTTACTCCCTGCATTCCCTGCATTTAGGTGAAAAACCTTTCAAAAATTACTCCCCACAGACCCCTCTAAATGCTTATCTATCGATCCAGGGCTGTCCTGTCTGCAGCAGCTCTTTTCCACTCTCTTTCTTCTCAAAGGAGACTCGGCAGCAGCGGGACCCATTGGCTCCTGTTGCTGTCAGTAAAATTCTGTGAGGAGGGAGTGGTGGTGAGGCCAAGCTGCGCAATGTGTGTCTATAGATGCATAAAGTCCTGCATGAGTGCCCCTATAGTAAGCAGCTTCCTATGGGGGAATTTGGAGAAAAGGAGGAGCCAAGTTCAGTGGCAGGGGACCCTAGAAGGGGAGGTTTAGAGCCATTCTGTGCAATTCCATTGCAAAGAGCAGGTAAGTGTAACGTTCATTCAAGCATCTAGAAAGGGTAAGAACATGAAGTGTGAGTTTCTATATTTCACTGTGTCTTTCCACCCCACACATGGTCACGTGCCTGATGAAGGGGTCCTGCGTGGCTCCGAAAAGTCGCTCTCTGCTGTAATGATGTGATCACTGATTAAAGATTTGGACTCGTTTTTTGGAGATCCTGGTGTGCTGGTGACATTACTTGCTCTTTCCCCCCACATATGTGCACAAAATTCCAAAAAATCTAAAAATGAATACGGTCGTCTGCTCCTTCTCATTGTAAAGGTATCAGGGTGAAATGAGAATGAAAGGCCCAATGGGGCATGGAGAAAATAAAATAAAGAAAAGGTAAGTAACAATAGTACAAAAAGGAATTAAAGTGGTAGTAAACCCTTACAGGTGATACACAGAGATGAAACAAATCCACATACAGTTCTCTTAACTGAGACAAGTTCACACTATAGAGGGGTAGGCTTTGTTCTTATTTTATGTCTAAAGTATACAACCCCTTTAACCTCCCTAATGGTATTCCCGAGTGTGGCTCGGGGGGGAATTTTCTGTACCAAGAGCGGTAACCCCGAGCCACACTCGGGATTGCATCGCTGGATCCAGGCAGCGTTACTTAGCTTGCCCCCTGGATCCAGCGATGTCCCCCCGCTGTGTCTGCGGGCTGTGTCCTCCGCCCTATGCCTCTGTGTGCCCTGTGCCGGGCTCCGTTCCCTGCGAGCATCGATTCACACGGGGCGGAGCCTGGCGGCAAATTCAAAAAGTGAAACACACAGTAAACATATAGTACACTGTAATGTGTAAGATTACTGTACTGTATCAGATCATTTCACATCCGCTTTGTCCCTAGTGGTTTGCCCAGTGCCCTGCATGCACTTTTATATTATATATGTCATTCTTTCTGTCTGGAAACTTGAGAATGTCCATGGCAACCAAAAAGTGTCCCTTTATGTCAAAAGTGGTTTTTGATCAGCTAGTAAACAGCGATAGTAAATAAGAATCACTTGCAGAATTGAGTAATACTGATTTTTGGGGAAATTTGTCATCAGACACTGAAAGTGACGACAGCGACAATTTGCAAATGAGCAAATTTCAGTGTTTTTGATTTAATTCCATTATTGAATACATTTTATTACTATTATATTATTATTATTTTTGATAATTATTTATAGTTATTTATTATATTATAATTTATGATTTCATGTTTCAAACTTTATCATACCCGGGATGTCTACTAGACTCTTGTTTGGACAGATTTAAGTGAGTTATTCCTAACAATTACAGGCCTACAATATAAAACGCCAAATTTCCATACAAAATAATGTACCGCATTCAGCGGTACAAAACACAAAAAAAACCCAAAAACTCTACAGCCACTTTAATGCCCGATGCACGCAATGAGATTATTGGGTGAATGATCGTCCATTTTTTTTTAATGCTAATCTCAGATCGAATCAAGTTAACTTGAGTCACGAAAATTGTCATACGACAGAATAAAAAAATCGGAAAAGATGTGATGTGTTGTAGTGTATTTGCATTTTGGACCGACAGCTCTATTGGGTTAATCAAAAATCGTACGATCAGGCATCGTACGAGAGAATTTTTCTTCCATGTCCGATCGTGTGCGGAAGGAAAATATTGGATGAACTGTCATGATCAGCTCTCAAAAGCTCTGTACTAATTAGGGATGGGCCGAGCGGACCCCTGTTCGGTTCGCACCAGAACTTCTGAACACAGCGAAAGTTCGGACCCGAATAACGAACCCTATTAACGTCAATGGGACCCGAACTTCAAAAATCAAAAGTGCCCATTTTGAAGGCTTATGTGCAAGTAATTGTGCATACACTGGTTATAGGGGTCCGGGTCCTACCCTGGGAGACATGTATCAATGAAAAAAAAGTTTTTGAAAAACATAATTTTTAAATGAGCAGTGATTTTTGGATTTTTAAAGTGAAAGCATAAAAATTAAAAATTTTAGAGTACCTGGGGGTCCCCTTAGCCTACTTGTAAAGTGGCAGATCTGTACCATGTCTAGAATCTGCTGCAGCAATAATTGCAGTTATAAAGCCAAAAAAAAAATACATTTTCCCTGCATGCTGCCTTTATTTTGCTAAACAGCTGGGAAGCCAGTGTGTATGATGAGGCCACAATGTACTGCATTGATAACAAGATTCGAGGTTCTTTTGGATAAATTCTGGTGTCACTTTGACTTTGGATAGAAGTAACGGGTGCTTAAAAATTGGGCTTTGGGTGTCGGTAGTGTCTTCACACCATAACACTATAGAGGTGCTCTTCATGAAGGCAAGAATTGGCCTTTCTGTAAAAAAAAATTGCAATGATATGCACCTGTCAAACAGGTGAACAAAAAAATTGGTCTTTGGGTGTCGTTGGCACCTTCCCACCGTAACCCTATAGTGGTACTTTTGATGAAGGCCAAAAAAATTTAAATGATATGCACATGTCAAACAGGTGCTGAAAAAATGGTCTTCGGGTGTTAATTGTGCCCATTAAATCTATACCAAAAACATTGTTCCAGATTAAATTTTTGAACACCCTCAAAGCTAGGCAGCCTCAAAGAAGGAGGGAATTGGGGTGGGAGCTACAGCGCTAGTGTGTTGGAATAGTTAAAAAAAAAATTGATGTATGGTGAATGGGGGCAGCTCCTCAAAAAAGATTAGGTCCTGGTAACCTAATGATAACTGTAGAGGGAGAGGAGGGTAAGAGTGTGCCAGCCTGGTCCAGCCTTGAAGCCCTGCAGAGATTCCACATCCCAAAAAAACTAAATTGGTGATATCGGCATCAGGGGCTTCATAGCTAATAATCCATGGCTGATTCATTTTTATGGCAGTCAAACAGTCCACGGAGTCTGTGGACAGGCGCTTTCTATGATCAGTCATGAAACCTCCTGCAGCACTGAATGCCTGTTCTGAAAGCACACTGGATGCAGGGCAGCCCAACAACTCAATAGCATACTGGGCAAGTTCTAGCCAATGGTCTATTCTCATGACCCAGTAAGCCAGTGGATCGTCAGCTGGAAAGCTCTCCATCTCTGTTTTGGTCCAGAGGTAATCGTCCACCATGTGATGCAGACGCTGCCAATGGGAAGTGGAAGCTGACAGGCCTGGGTTGAGAGGACTAAAAAAATTACGAAATGCCTCACTGAGGTGGATGCCTTCTCCAATGCTCCTCTTTTGACCAACAGAAGACTCAAAAGAACATTTTCCAGGACACTGTAACCTACTGGAGTCGGAAAATACGTTCAATAAAATCCTCTTTAACATGTCCTCAAGTTATTTTATCTTCTGCACTCTCTGTGGGGATGGGATGAGTTCCGAGACCTTCCCCTTGGGTGGTCAAGGAGGGTTGCCAACCAGTAATGGTGATTCTCCTGTATGCCACATATTATTGGGTCTTTGAAGCATGAGGTTGCCCATGCGCCTTAAATTTGCAGAGGCTTGAGAAGCAGACTCCTCATGGTCACTCAGGATGACAGCATCTGGAACTTCCTCCTCCCAGCCACGTACTACTCCCAAGGGTCCTGGGGGTTGGAAAGCCATCGCTTACAGATTGATGCATGTCTTCCTCTTCTTTGAAGCCTGCGAAAGTGCCAGAACCCTCCTCCTCATCCTCCTCCCCTCTCTCCTCCTGTGTGTTCTATGACATAGGAATGATGGTGTCTGGATAAAGTGGGCCTTGAGAGGAAAAAAAGTCCTCTTCCTCCTGCTGCTCTGCCTCCAGTGCCCTGTCCATAATGCCACGCAGAGTCTGCTCCAGCAGGAACACAACAGGGATTGTGTCACTGATGCAAGCACTTTCACGGCTCACCATCCTTGTGGCCTCCTCAAATGGTGACAGTACAGTGCATGCATCCTTAATGATCAGCCATTGGCGTGGGAAAAAAGCAGAGGCGGCCTGAGCCTGTTGTCCTGTCGTACTTGCACAGGTACTCGTTGACAGCCCTCTGCTGCATGTATAGCTGCTGCAGCATTGCTAAAGTTGAGTTCCACCTAGTGGGCATGTCACAAATCAGGCTATTTATGGGCAGGTGGAATTGCCGCTGAATTTCAGCCAACCAAACACTGGCCATGTATAACCGCCTGAAATGGCTACAGACTCTTCTGGCCAGCTTTAGCAGATCTTGCAACCCTGGGTACATATTTAGGAAATGCTGTACCACCAAATTGAGGACATGTGCCATGCCATGAAACACCTCTGGGCCTGTCCCTGCAGAGCTGCAAGAATCTCTGGGCCGGTGTGGTTCCTGTCCCCTAGACATAGCAGCTGAAGCACTGCATGGCACCTTTTAGCCTGACTCATGGAATAGCCCTTTGAACGCTTAGGGGTTACCTGACATAGGACAATTCTGCAGAGGAGGGCATGGAGGTGGCGGAGGAGGAGGAGGGGGTAGAGCTCACAGGTCTGGCATCATCACCACCATCTGTATGGAGACGTGGGGGCACAACAAGCTGGAGCACCGAGCCCTGTCCTGCATCCCTTTGATTTGCAAGCAGCGTTACCCAGTGTGCTGTGAACAAAATATATCGTCCCTGCCCATGCTTGCTGGACCACGTGTCAGCAGTAAGGTAGATTTTACGACTGACTGTCTTGCCCAACGATGCCATAACATTCCCTTCCACGTGATGGTAGAGAGATGTAAGGGCTTTATGTGAAAAGTAGTAGCGACTGGGAACCTGCCATTGTGGTACAGCACATTGTGCAAATTCACGGAAGGGGGCAGAATCCACCAAGCTGAAAGGCAAAAGCTGGAGAGCCAACAGCTTTGACAAGCTTGCATTTAGACGCTGGGCATGTGGTGGCAGGGATTGTATTTTTTTTCTGCTGCAGTAGATGGGGCAGAGAAATTTGCTGGCTATAGTCTACAGCTGGTGGTGTGCTGCTGGCAGATGTGCTGCTAGGACCTGGGACACCCTGTGCTATACCATCATCCCTACCAGTGGAGACTGCTGAGATGTAATGACTCGGTATAGCAGGGGCAGACTGAAGTGGGTAAGGAGGAGGAGGAGGGACAGATTTGTGCCCCTTTTGTGTGGCTTTTAGGTGCTCTTGCCAGAGATCTGAGTGGTTGGATGTTAAATGCCTTGTCAAGCATGTGGTACCCAAACGTCTGGTGTTTTTGCCACGTTTGATGTGCCTGAGACACAGTTTGTAGATAGCAATAGTGCGATCTGCTTCAGATGTGCTGAAAAAGGCTCAGCAAACTGAGCTTTGGGGAGTGAGCCGGGAGAGAACAACTGCAGAATATGATGGAATAGGGTGTCTGCTCTCTACTCTTTCTTGATGCCGGCCTCCTTGGGGTTGTGCCGCTTCACCTTCAGTTTCTTCCTCTGCTCTATCTAGCACCTTAGTCACATCAGTGACCTCATCATCATCAACTCCATCTCCTCCATCATCATTACCACTGGAGACAACTTGGCAATACGCTGCGGTGGGGGAACATGAATGCCAATTTGTCTACCAGTGTTCTCCCCTCTCTCTAGGCTCATGTTCCTGTCATCCTCAACCTCAGAACCAACATCTGAATCCAGCAATGGCTGGGCATCATCACGGAGCAAGTGGCTGACGCTGTGGTCAAATAACTCAGCTGACTCCTCCTCCATGGCTGATGTTGGGGCTATGGCAGGAATAGATGTTGACAAGGAGGCAGGTTTATCCACTCTGGCAACTGCAGGGCACGGCACACTTGTCTCTGCTTGTGTGACAGAGGATGATGAGGATGAGGAAGGTTTAGTAAGCCAGTTCACCACCTCCTCTGCATGCTGTGGCTGGATAGCACGGGCAAACTCGCTAAACAGAGGAAATGATGCCCTGCCTGAGGACTGACCACCACATCCACCTTTGCCTGTGGACACATTTGTTGCTGGCCCCCTTACAGTGCCAAGGGAACATCTGCCTCTCCTTGTCCTCCCAGACATTATTTGGAGGGAGGGGATGGTGCCTATTAGCAAATGTTATGAAGAAGTGGAAATCTGTATGTAGATGCACTTTAATCCATGTAAAGTGGTGTTTGGTGCACTTTAATTTGAGTACTCACACTACACAGACACACTCCACGGATACACTATAATATACTGCAATATAATGCGCCAAACGTACAGTGACGCACAAAACTATATGGTGTTAAACTTGCAGTAACTCACAAAACTATATGGAGTTAAACTGGCAGTAACGCACACAGAAGTAAATGGCGTTAAACTGGCAGCAACGCCATATAATTCTAAGTGCGTTACTGCCAGTTTAACGCCATTTACTTCTGTGTGCGTTTCTGCCAGTTTAACTGTCATTAACGCACTTAGAACTATATGGCGTTAAACTGGCAGTAATGCACACAGAAGTAAATGTCGTTAAACTTGCAGTAACACACACAGAACTATATATGGCGTTAAACTGGCAGTAACACACTTAGAACTATATGGCATTAAACTGGCAGCAACACACACAGAAGTAAATGGCGTTAAACTGACAGTAACACACTTAGAACTATATGGAGTTAAACCGGCAGTAACGCACTTAGAGCTATATGGCATTAAACTAGCAGTAACGCACACAGAAGTAAATGGTGTTAAACTTGCAGTAACGCAAATCAAATAGACGGTGTTCAACCGTCACTACACTGACGCTATCTGAACTGTCCCTATTCTAGCAATACACTTATGTAAAAGATTACTGACACGGTCTCACGACACTACAGTAAAACTATCTGAGCTGTTCCTACTCTAGCTGCACACTATGCAAAGCTGAATGATGGTCCTCCTCACTACACTCACACTATCCCTAGTCTGACACTAAACTAATATTCTACACTGACAATTAAAGCAAAAGAGCACAGTTTAGCACACTAGCTAACTAATAGCACTGAACAGAGCCCTGTTCTATCTCTCTCCAGCCAAAATCACACTGAAAATGGCTGCCATTGAAGAAGGGAAGCAACTCTTGTAGAGTTTACTCTTGAGAGTTGCTCTTTCCAATTGCAGCAGTACAGAAGTGCAGTAGGACAAAAGTGCAATCGTTTTGAACAAACAGTAGTTGGATACAATAAGTTTAAATTATTTCTAGTTTCCTTTAAGTATTTCAAATTGCTTTTCTTAAATTGTTTGCTTGTTAACATTGGTATTTTGGCTGTGTTGTTATTAGTGATTGTTTGCTAAGTGCTGTTGAGGTGTTAAATACTGGGTGTGGTCAATTAGCACATGTAATAGAGGTGGGCGGTTGACCAAATTGGTGCTTAATTAGTGTTGCATTTAAGAAGGGAAGCAACTCTTGTAAAGTTTACTCTTGAGAGTTGCTCTTTCCAATTGCAGCAGTACAGAAGTGCAGTAGGACAAAAGTGCAATAGTTTTGAACAAACAGTAGTTGGATACAGTACGTTTAAATGATTTCTAGTTTCCTTAAAGTATTTCAAATTGCTTTTCTTAAATTGTTTGCTTGTTAACATTGGTATTTTGGCTGTGTTGTTATTAGTGATTGTTTGCTAAGTGCTGTAAGGTGTTGAATAGTGGGTGTGGTCAATTAGCATATGTAATAGAGGTGGGCTGTTGACCAAATTGGTGCTTAATTAGTGTTGTATTTAAGAAGGGAAGCAACTCTTGTACAGTTTACTCTTGAGAGTTGCTCTTTCCAATTGCAGCAGTACAGAAGTGCAGTAGGACAAAAGTGCAATAGTTTTGAACAAACAGTAGTTTGAAAACAGCAGGAGTTTGGAGACAGCCAACTCTATTTGATTGGTGCCTGTGTTTGAATTTAAGTAAATCTCTCTTTAAAGATGTTTGGTTTAGTTCAATGCAATACTTGTTTGGCATTTAATTTTCGTGGTGCTTTGTGGAAGCTGGGACGCTGTCCCATTTGTATGCAGGTTTCTAGTCTACGTGATGACATTGCCTGTCTAAATTCCTTGGTTGGTGCTTTGCAGTTTGAGATCAGGAGGTTGTCTAAGCCAGTTTGTTGTGTTGAGCTGCCCTGCAATAATCCACCTCTTCCTCAAAGACTGCACAGGAGAAGGGCAGTGTGGACAACTGTTGGGTCAAAAAAAAGAGTTCGAGGAGGTACACGTCTCTTCCCAACGGTTAGAGTGTTCGTCGATACAAACGTCGGAAACATAGACGAAGATCGAGTCTTTCTTGTGATATCCCCAATACGTCACAGTTTGGTTTTCGATGTACAAATACCAGGTGTCCGGAATGAGAAGGTCTGGGTTGTCAACAGGTGTGACGGGAAGAGGACACGTCAGAAACTCCTTCTCCACCTAATAACGTCCCGTCGAGTTGTGTTGTTTGACCGAATCTGTTGGAGGACTAGAGTTTGACGTTTCGTGGTTGGTTCCTTAAATCTGTCCGTTACAGTAGTGCATCTGATCTTTGGACGTATGTTTACCCTGTCGCAGGGTCGAAGGTGTTTCGTGGTGCTTTTAATTTACGGTTTGTTCATAACGTAACTTGA
>BLSH010293706.1:152424-186142 GCA_018402905.1 Glandirana rugosa | reverse complement strand
CATCTAGGGAATAAGAATCCCCTTAGAGAGTACAGCATTGGGGGTACAGTGTTAGCCAGCACTACAGAAGAAAAAGACTTCAGGGTGCTTATTTCAGATGATTGCAAAATGAGCAAACAGTGTGACCAGGCAGTGGGAAAAGCAAATAGAATTCTGGGATGTATCAGTAGAGGGATCACCAGCAGGAGGAAGGAGGTTCTGATTCCTCTATATAGATCTTTAGTGAGACCTCACTTAGAATACTGTGTCCAGTTCTGGAGACCACACTTACAAAAAGATATTGATAAGATAGAACGAGTTCAGAGACAGGTAACAAAATGGTGAAAGGTCTGGGGGATAAAACATATCAAGAGCGACTTCAGGAACTTAATATGTACAGTCTGGAGGAAGGAAGGGAGAGGGGAGACATGATTGAAACCTTTAAATACATCAGGGAGGTGAATAAGGTTCAGGAGGGCCGTCTTTTCAATATGAAAGCAAAATCAAGAACACGGGGACCTCAAACTAACTGGAGGGAAGTTCAAAACTAATCTTAGAAAGTATTATTTTACTGAAAGGGTGGTTGATGATTGAAATAAACTACCAAAAGAGGTTGTGAGACAGTCAACAGTAAATGGCTTCAAACTTGCTTGGGATAAACATAAATCTATAGTCAGACAACAAGGTTAATGTAAAAAAATAAAAATAAAAAGGGGCAGACTCGATGGACTACTCAGTCTTTTTCTGCCGTCACTTTTCTATGTTTCTATGAATACTTTAATACTGTGGGGCGTGAATGAGCCATGATTGGATAAATCATGATGACAGTGTCCAATCATGACTTTGACAGTGCTCTGTGCCCTGATTGGCTGAAGCTTTCACTGCTTCAGCCAATCAGGGCCTGCAATGCACTGTTCAGTGCCACATTGCATTTTGGTCCATTCGGGGGGCAAATCAAACAGTTGAATGTCCCGTTTGTTCGGTTGTCCGCCAAACGACCGAACAGCGAAAGTTTGGCTCGAACTTATGCTCGAGCCGAACCGTTCGTCCATCGCTACTAAAGATCCGATTATCGTACAATCGATTCCAAATCGGTATTTTCCGTACAATTTTCTGATCGTTTGTACGGAGCTTAATTGTCAGGTATTATTTTTTTTTTTTTTAAACTTTACATTTTTTATTAAAGTATCAAATATATATCACAAGTACTTTTGATACATATTGAATAAGATATAGACACAGAAACATATATGAACAGAATATTTAAGCATTCATATTAACAGTCAGATTAATGCATAAAATCATATTGACATATGTACTCACTGCTAGGAACAATGAGCCCTATTGAACCCAATGGGACCATACTGTTAATAGGAATTTTGGGGAGGGGAGCCAGAAGGTAGGGAGAGGAAGCTACATTCTTGATTCTTCAAGTAAAGAGAGTAGATTCAATGCTTATTGAGATTTTTCAGATATTTTGATACTCTTGGGTGTATCAACCAGACTTGCCAGGTCTTTTTAAGCTGCCATCATTATATTGTGGCAGGTTGGCACGGCTGTGCAAATCATCTTAGGTGTACATTGGGTGCGTACATAGTGATTTGTGGGCCAGCCTATTCCATAGCGGAACCCGTGCCACCAGCAATCGCTCCAGGGAGAGGCAGAATGGCGATCAGTGTAAACAAAGCAGATCCCCGTTCTGTTAGGGGAGTAGAGTGAGATTGTCGCAATCTCTCTCCTCCTCCAAGCAGCCCAACCCCCATTCAGTTAGAAACACCTTCCAGGAAACACACTTAACCCTTTGATCGCCCCCCCCCCCCAGTGTTAACCCCTTCCCTGCCAGTGACATTTATACAGTAATCAGTGCACTGATTGCTGTATAAATGTCACTGGTCCCAAAAAAGTGTCAAAAGTGAGCGATCTGTCCGCCGCAATGTCGCAGTCCCACTAGAAATCACAGATCACCGCCATTACTAGTAAAAAAAAAAATAATAATAATAATAAAAATGCCATAAATTTATCCCATATTTTGCAAACACAATCATTTTTGCGCAAACCAATCAATGAATGCTAATTGGGATTTTCTTTACCAAAAATATGTAGAAGAATATATATTGGCCTAAACGGAGGAAGAAATTTGTTTTTTTTTTTGGATATTTATTATCGGAAAAAGTGAAAAAAATTTTTTTTTACATAATTGTCGCTCTTTTATTTGTTTATAGCGCAAAAAATAAAAACCGCAGAGGTGATCAAATTACCACCAAAAGAAAGCTCTATTTGTGGGAAGAAAAGGACGTCAATTTAGTTTGGGTACAGCATTGCAGGACCGCGCAATTGTCAGTTAAAGTGACACAGTGCCGTATCCCGAAATTGGCCTGGTCAGGAAGGGGGTAAATCCTTCCGGGGCTGAAGTGGTTAAATATGCTTGTGCTGAAATTCTTGTGAGCTAGCATCAGTTCATAACAAGCCTGTGTATTTAGTCTCAAAATAACATCAGAAAGCTTGGGAGCATTATTGGATTTCCAAAGCTTGGCTATGGTAATCCTAGCTGCTATTAAGACTTTGACCACAATAGTTCTTTAGTTCAGAGGGTAAATATCAAGATTAATTCCCAATAGGGTTGTTTCAGGTGTAAGCGTTATTCGATTACCTATTACGGATGCAATAAAGGATTAAATTACACTGCAGAAGCTGGAAAGATTTTTGTAATTCCAAAATATGTGGTACAGTGTATCCAATTGGTCATTACATCTCCAGCATATCAGTGAGGAGGTCGGGTATATTTTGGAAAGTTTATAAGGTGTCATATACCATCGATTTAATATTTTTTGAGAATTGTGTTCGATGCAAGATGTTGCGGAGTAGTTTATTTTGATGGCTGCTTGCTATGACCTCCAGGAGAAGGTTTGGGCTAGTTCTTTTTCTGTCATGTATCATTTTGATCCAATGACATCTAAAAAAATTAATTTTAAAAGTGAGAATGTCCCTTTATCATGAAAAGAAAAGTAATAATAACACAAAATGTAACTTTATCCAAATACCCAAAAACGTGTAATTCTTTATTCTGTGTTTGCTATATATGCTACTTTTAGACAATCTGTTATAGAATAACAACATTATTTTTACTGACAGGCGTGGAATAGAACAAAGGATAGCGGAAAATCAGCTGGACATGTCCCTTGTTAGCTTTGAAGTACTCAAAACCAATGTGTAGCAAATATTTAACTGGATGATTACAAAACGACGACATAAAATAAAATGAAATGCAGCAAAACAAGCCAAGATAATATAAAAAAGGAACGCATCATGTGCCATAAAATAACGATGTAATAAAAGATAACATATATAATGTAACATAGGTGTCTATATTAAAAATTT
Organism: Glandirana rugosa; assembly: GCA_018402905.1. NCBI lineage: Eukaryota > Metazoa > Chordata > Amphibia > Anura > Ranidae > Glandirana > Glandirana rugosa. Next base: position 182,785 of record BLSH010293706.1, on the reverse strand, counting down.
GCCATGTGGATGTCTTCAGGTACAACAAATTATCACCGTTTGTTTGTAATATGATTTCTTATGACCGCCAGCCTCATTTAGCGGCCATAATGTTGTGTTTGCAGCATTTGAGGCCTTTAATAAAAATACCACATTATGGCCACTAGATGATCATAGGTGATAATCTTATTACAAACAATACAGTGATAATTTGTTACGCTTGTGTAATGTAACATAGTATAAAATGTAATCTGCATAATGTAAGTTAACAGCAAAACATGACATGAAATATCAACAGGCACTTTCACTAATATAGCACAACATGTTGTCTATTATTTCACAGTATTAGACCACAGTAAAATAAATAAACCAAGCAAAGTAGTTGTGGCATTGCCTTTACTATGCTCATTTTTCAGTTAATTTTACGCCCTGGATAAACAAATGTATTTTTCAGTCTTGCAACATTTCCATCACAATTAGTCAGGGACATTTCAAGGTTTAATATAAAAAAAAACATGCACATGGCCTTTTATTATTATAGAGCTTGAAAATACATTTAGACATTTTTATAAGACAAATAAAAGCCCAGTTCTTGGGAATCGTTCATCATATTGTTTCTGTAGTCAGGCCTCATGGGAATTCATTTTAATAGTGGAGGGTGGGATTAAAAATACAAATGTTCATATCATGGAAGCCTTTCACTTTTAAAGTGCTTAGCCCCTAGACTGCATCAAGTGTGAACCAGCTGTAGGAGAGATGAGAGTACCAAAACCCTGTCAGTAGAGGGCAGCGGTTGTATCATCACTTGCTGTGGTGCGTGCAGGAGCAGAGTCGGAATGGCTACACACAGAAACAAAAGCTGAGTTCCTGTCTGTGGTATGATGTACAGGAGAATAGGTGCTGTTTTGAGCAACAAGCTTTGAAATCGGAATATAGTTAACATTCACTTAAAAGGCCACTGGGAGGCAGTGGAAAGGGGTTAACCCCAAGAGGCAGAGGTGAATTCCCAAGTATGTGATTGGCTTTCACAAGAGTCGTATGATTGGGAGCTCTCTAATCCCAAACAGTGACTGGGAGCTATTGGTGACTGAGGTTTTGGGTTCTCAGAACTGAACCATGAAGCCCCATAGAGCTTGGCACTAAAGTCCTACCGCTCTGGTGCCGCACATATAGGCTACATGGTCAGCAAGAGATTAAGTGCTTTAGCAGTTACAAGCCCTTGGTGAACAGCAAATGTACTCACATACTAAAGGGGGTGATGTACACAAATTGTTGATTTTACTTGAACATTGTTTTTTTTAAGAACACTTGTGCTATTATCTTTTTTGTGAGTGATAATATACTTTTTGTATATATTATAAAGCCTATCATTTTTACCTTGGGGGGGAGGGGTTTATGAATGCTGAGAGAGTAACATGTACTGGCTAGATCCTTGTTCCACCCATTTGTATAAAGCTACCCACAGGTCGTCAAAAATGGACATGCTAAGAGCCCTTTAAGGGTCCCAGGGGCTAGCAACATCCAAGGCTAAAGCCTGTCAACCTCTTGTTAAAGGGTTTTTTTCAGAATGAAGGGGACATGCAGAGGCTTCCAAGTGGCACCGGCAAAGAAGCTCTGGGGCTGCTAGCATATTTCCATGCACGGTGCTCCAGGATCCACCTCCGGAACAGCAACATCCCACTCTGCAGGCAAGTCCCTAATCAACATAAAGCCACAGAGCAGCAGCCATCATATGTAGCCACAAAGCCACTTGTAAGGGGACTTAAACGGTGAAGTTCCATCTCCACAGACAAACACAGGATGAGGACCTCCTGGATACTCACTCCATACCTCGGGCCACAGGTGATCAACACCTGTCTACAACAGTTCACTATCATCATCACTAGACGCACTTGCTCATCTAACTACACGCAGAATCAGGCCAGACCATTACAACCCTGGCAAACTGACAACACTAGAAATCTCAAAAGACATTGCCGTGCTCTTGAACGTCTGTGGCATAAAAACCAAATACCTGCAGGACTTTACCCTATATAAATCTGCCCTCCTAAAATGCAATTCCTGCCTCCATGCTGCCAAACAAGAGGGTGGCAAAGGAAGGACTTCGAAGGTGCTTTGCGGAGATAGAAGGAATCCAACTCCATCTCCTTTCTGTCCATTGTGTCTGGGGGAGTGAGTCCAGTGGAGTCCACCATGGGGGAGTGCAGCAGGAGAAGCTGAGTCAAAATTTTGAAACCAGCTTTCAGTTATGGTGAGTATGCTAAAGCCATGAGAGATGAAAAGGTCATGCACAGATGTCAGCTTGTTACAAATGAAGCGGGCATTCCAAAGGGCACATGGGATTGGGGAGCTGGTTTTAAAAAGCAGGGGGATAGAAATTAGACTGTGGAATTGCGGCTGTTGCCAGAGGAGGGGTGTTGGATATGTGATTTGCATTTAGAAAATGGAGGACCAGGATTTGGAGAAATGTCCCCTGAGACTAGGAGAAGAAAGAGAGTGAGGAAGGCAAAATGGGAGTGGGATGTTTATGAGCGCACATGTCTAGCTGCTCTGGTGTTTAGGTCAGCATGTGGGTTCAGCAATTGCAGGAGATGATGGGTGCAGTAGTAGGAAGAGTACAAGAAACATGTTAGTGGATAAATAGTGGGAATCACTTCAAATAAGTTTTATGTTAAATGGTTTGTTGCCATCTTTCCATAGTAGAGCAGATTTCTTGTATGTTCATCCAGCTTTCGTTATCCTGCTTTCGGATAACTGCGACAGTGAAACTGAGCACCACTCATGACAGAGCCACTCAGGATAGAGCCGTGAGGTCTGCACCGTGCCCCTGGTCTGCACCTCCCCATAGAATTCTTTAAATTTATAGGGACTTTGGGAAGGCATGCAATTCTCAATTGAGCATTATAGGGTCGGATTTGAGACACATGGATGTGGGAGGGGATATGAACAATATCAGACCAGACACAGGCTTGGGTCGTAGATGTTAATTGAGTTTCTTGATCACTCACACCAAATGGAGCTGAGAGTCAATCACCAGTTATATTGCTAATGCAGTGATTTTATTATAGAGCTAGCATTAAATATATAAAAGTTTAGAGATATGGTAGCAGAGGATATTACCAAAAGTTAAAACAGCAATGTCAGATGGTCAAGCAGAGTAGTATGTACATATGGATGATGGTGGGAGACATTTACCAAAAGTTAAAACAGCAATGTCAGATTGTGAAGCAGAGTAGGATGTACATATGGACGATAGTAGGAGACATTTACCAATGGTTAAAACAGCAATGTCAGATTGTGAAGCAGAGTAGGATGTACATATGGACGATAGTAGGAGACATTTACCAATGGTTAAAACAGCAATGTCAGATGGTCAAGCAGAGTAGAATGCACATATGGGTGATAGTAGGAGACATTTACCAAAAGGTAAAACAGCAATGTCAGATGGTCAAGCAGAGTAGAATGCACATAGGGGTGATAGTAGGAGACATTTACCAAAAGGTAAAACAGCAATGTCAGATGGTCAAGCAGAGTAGAATGCACATATGGGTGATAGTGGGAGACATTTACCTGTAAAAAAGCAGAGAAGACATGATCAGAATTGATAACTGAGACAGTGAAACTGCGCACCACTCGTGACAGAGCCACTCAGAATAGAGCCGTGATGTCCGCGCTGTGCCCCTGGAAGGAAGAATAAAATGCAGCTCAGTATTAAATAATTAATACATAAATAAATGTACTTTTTAAATGCAAACAGTAGTGAATTTTACTTGGTATCAGCCTCTTTCAGTCTACTGTACAGCAGATCTCAGACTGCAGTGTGATGCTTCTCCTTTCACTGTTCAGCCCCAGGCTGGGGGAAGGACACCATGAAGTAATGCATCACGGTCATAGAACGTGTATTGAGCAGCTGCATGCCTTTGTTTAGGTGGGCTGGTGGGGCTGTAAAACTGTGGCTCAACTGCTTGCCTTTACTGCTACTTGGCTGCCTAGGGAACGAGTCCTTAATTTTTTTTTTTTACACAAGGACAGATCTAGGATAGTTGAAAGGAGCTTCTGTAACCCTAAAGAGCCACATATACTGTAGCACATTAAACCATTAATCACCAACAATTACCTTAAAAGAGAAGTTGTTTTTTTCTTTAATTTAATAATCATACTTACCTAGGTGGATGCAGCATTGGTCCGATGCTGCCTCTCTTCCCCCCTGGCGCCTCTAAGACTGAGAACCGAGTGATCGCTCAGTTCTCACAACTCCCCAAGCAGAGAGCTGCTGACTGTGAGTTAGAAGCTCCCTGCATTGCCCCTTCTCATGCTCATTGGAGTGCTGGGCTGGGCGAGAGAGAGACCAGCTCAGGCTCTCAGTGGCAGTCCAGGCATGTGCGCAGATCCTGACTCCATTGTCATGATCTTGTACCGGCTTTGTGACAGCAGACAGCGGACTTCAGCCCATTGTCTGCTGAAAACGGGTCATAGGGGTGCTTAAGAAACTGCACTCCTGTGATCCACAGGAGTTGTAGAGTCAAACAATCTCTGGCTGTACTTCTCCCTTAATTTCACCTTCCTTGTGGACTTCAATGTGCAGTATTTCACCAAAATGGTAAAATTTAGCTGCAACTTAAACTTAAAATTGATACATTTCACTCATCCCTGTGTAGCACCAGCTTAGTATTGCTTCTGTAATATATGCAGAGTATTGCTCTCTAAAACATTGCATTACATTTTTCTTCCTAAACTTTTACCTCACAGAAACTAGAGGAGAGACTCTATTGGTTACTGCTGTAGCTAAGAAGGAAGCCCACCCCTAACAACAAAGACAAGGAAGGGCATGATTGAATAGCAGCCCAGGAGAGCTGTGATTGGGTGGTCAGGCAGTTTTTGAGAGGGGAGGAGAGAGAGAGAGACAAGGGAAAGGGGCCATCTTGTTTGTCTCCTGTGTCATCCGCCAGAGCCTGGGATTCTGTCAGTGACTCTCCTAAAGGGAGGTACAGATTTGAGAGTGGAGTTTGCACTGTATTATTCCATTTTTTTTTTTGTTTTATTTTTTGCCTGACCTCTGAAGATGTGCTAACAGTGCAGGGAGATGAAGAGACGGATTTCAGTACTGCAGCAATCGTCATCATCCTCCTCCTGTTGGAAGATTATGTGGCCTGTGTTGCTTCCATCACCATCCAGCCGGCTGAGACAGCAATCAATCTACCAATTGCTGAAAGGAAGATATATCAAGTGCATCTAATGGTGAGAGATCTTATGCCATCCTTGTGTGAGGGGATCTTTTTAATCCTGCTAGATCCTATTTACCACTAATGTAGCTGTATCTGAAGGAGGATCACCACATCCGTTAATCTATGTTACCCTGTGACACTTTGTGAAGATACCCCTTTCATCCTGTGGATTACAAGTATTGCTTCACAAAAGGCTGAGTACTCAACACAGGATTTTAAGGGCCCCAACGCTGACAGACTCTGTGTGTATGTGTAAATAGAATTCCCACTGGCCAGTGGTAAGCTAGAACCTTCAAGATCTAGATGGTCTGGCTCTTATGGTCAGTAATATCACTTCTGGGTATTTGAACATTATTTTTTGTATTGTGCAACTGACAGTGTCGTGCACCACTCGCTCAGTGCTTTCAGGCAAGGCCTCTCACTGGCGGTTAAAGTGAGCGAACACCAATCCCGTTTAACTTGCTCAATGGTTGTAATATATCATTGCAGTTAATATTGGTATCCTGTTAATCAGTTTATCTCTTTCGGGGGCTTATTGCTAGTTCTAATAAAGCCCAACTAAAAGTTTAAATGGTGTATTGGTGTTACTTGGATCACTGGTGCGGGACAGAGGACCCGTATATTACAGCGGCCCTTGTGGGGGTAGCACTACACCTGCCTATAAGAACAAGGCATCTAATATGCAGTTTAATACTCAATACCATACGTTGCTTCTCTGCCCATCCACTCCAAGAAAATGAGCAGTTTAGCTTTTGCAAAACAGGAGAACTAACACATGCATGAATTAAAATTCAGATGCAGATCCGAAGCAAAAAAATAAAAAAAATAGGTGAAAGGCAGGCATGACTGGGCTAGCAGGGTAGTCCAGGAGTCAGAGGGTTAAAGAAATAGCATGGTCAAGAGTTAGTAGAATGGGCGCGTACATTGATTGGTAGAATTAAAGGCTAGGGAGGGGCAACAATATTGAGGTGGGGTCGTAAAGTCTTAGGGCACTTCAAGGCAATGGACAACGAGGAAACTTCCCACCCTCTCACCCTGTGGATTGTGGACTTGTTGGTGGTTGTAGTGGTATGGCAGTTGGGGTCAGAGTAAGGATCCGTCTATGATATGGTCATAGGTGTGCGCAGCCTATTGCATTAGGGTGTGCACCCCAAAGCTCCAACACACATACATTCTCAGCTGCACTGCACAGTGAATGAATGGGAAGAGCTCAGTTCTGAGCGGCCGCTGAGCGGCTTCTTGTTCATTCACAACCTGAATCAGAGTAAACACAATTTACTATGCTTCTGTTATAAATGGACACAGTGAGTGAGTGTGTTCATTTAGAAAAGGAAGGGGCCTGTAAATTACATGTTTACTAGCCCCTTCCCCCACTCTCCATCCTAAAACATCCCCTGCAGCAGGGAAGAGGAGAGGAGGGAAGCCAGCAGCACTGCAGAGTGGGGGGGGGGGAGGCTGGGCAGTAGGGGGAATCGGCACCGCACATAGTGATTAGGGTGTTCCCAGGGTGACTGCCTGGTTCCACACCTGCATGCTTTCCGGGATGGGGGTGGCTTATCCTGCCTCAGCCCCGGGGGAGACACATGGTTGTCCACTTTCCCCGCCTCAGACGTGGAGTTTGACCCGTCTTAGCCGATTGGTGAGTGCTGGGACCTAATGTTTTTAACAGATAATTACATTTCCCTGTTTTGGGAATTACTGAGTATTATCTATTACAATCTTCTTTTTTCTGTTTATAGACACCTCTTGATGCTGCTCCTGACGAGTGGACAAGCTCCACGAAACGCGTCGAGCTTTATTTGATGTCAAGAGTAATTGGTCAATAATTTTACAATTTTTATACTATTATGTATAACTTACAATTCTGTGCTTAATGAAGATGTGTTTATTATTTATTATCAATCATGTGCGTGGCTTACATGCGACAGGCTTTTTATGAAATGTACTGTATATATACCCCTCAATTGGGTGATGAATTCCATGATCATGTTCAATTAAATATTTTACAATTAAAGTAATAAATAACTATTGCTTTACAATTGATGACTAAATTCTTTCTCGTGACAAGCCTCATTCAAACTCCCATGACCGCCATATTGCTTGTTCTTGTATGTGATAGGGATGGAGACTTGATCGCGGTGGTGGTGCCAGATCACATCACTTTTTTTCACCTGGCATCCTCTGTTTAATTCCAGTTAAAGGTGGGTTAATGGGAATTTGTGGAAATGGAGGCGTCAGTGGGAAATGTGGTATTGTCCTCAAGCCAGTGTTCTGCTGAGGACCTTTAAGTGGTTCTGCAGATACAAATTTTGTTTTTGGTTCAGTAGTGCCTCCAAAGATCAGCAAATTCGAGCAGTACAGTGGTGTAGTGGTTAGCACTTTTGTCTATCAGCAAAGGGGTCACTGATTTGAATCCCAACCACGACACTACCTGCCTGGAGTTTTCATGTTCTCCCTGTGCCTTCATGGGTTTCCTCCCGGTACTCCGGTTTCTTCCCACAATCCAAAGACATGCTGGTTAATTATAAATAATAAATAAACAGTCGCGCTGAACAAAGTGAAAAAACTAGTAGAACAGTATCATCACTAGTCCATCAAGTGCATCTAGCGATGCATGACTGTGTTGTCAGAATGATAAAGCATTAGGCTCTTAGGCAACTAATAAATCCCACATGATAGTGTGGAAAAAAGAAAGTGCATAAAAGTCATGGAAAAATTTCAAAAACAAAAAATAGCAGCAAAGTCCCAATCTGATGTGACTATATTCTTCTTTATGTAGACATACAGACATCCGCCTTTAAACCTTCACCACCACCAAGGGGCATGCACACCGTGTGGGGTTTAAAAGATGGGTACTCTTACCAGAACAAGATGACTTACTATTCCTAGTGGGTCAATCGGGTAGGCAGCCGTAACCCGTTGCAGGGTGTGATGAAGGCTCACTCACTCTCCTAGAGCAGTATCTTAGTGCAAAATCTGAATGGATAAAATGCTTGGTACTCGTCCTCCCCAGCGGCACATATCATAAGACGAAAGTGCCAGATAGTGTAATTCCATAAAAACACTGATTTATTAAAAAATTAAAGTGAATACTCACAACGGTACAAGATAAAATCACATGGTTTGAATCAAAGTCCGTCCTTCCGGGTGTAGGTGAGGTGACGTCAGTGCGTATCTCCACCCTACATGTTTTGTCATATGTGACGTCTTCCTGGGTTAATTGGATCTTGTCTAAATTGGCCCTAGTATGTGTATGTATGAATGTGAGTTAGGGACCTTAGATTGTAAGCTCCTTGAGGGTAGGGACTGATGTGAATGTACAATGTATAGGTAAAGCGCTGCGTAAATTGATGGCGCAATATATAAGTACCTGAAATAAATAAAAATAAATAATAACCTTGGTCATTATCGTTATTGTTATTATATTTCTGTTCAAAGAATTTGTTGTTGATTGTTAATAAATGGCCGCTATGGCCAATTTTCACTCCAAAAGTGTGTCGGTTTTATAATTTTAATTATAAGTGGCAGGTGGGGTTCAAGGGGCCTTAGCGGTCTTTGGTGGTACATTATGCACCACCTTTGGTATGCCTTAGTCATGACATGTATGAATGGTCGTTGGATGTTGAGATACAATCATAATAGAGACTATTTGTTCCTAGAAATGTTAGCAGCTTTCTTTTTTTATTTATGATAACCTGGATCATTTAGGTAGATATTTTAAGACAGATAGCATTTAGTAGAGCCCCTCTAAAATAAAAGACAAATGAAACTGGAAATCTCTAACACATTTTTCAATAGTCTGTAGAAAGATTACGTAATTGCCTCCCTCAGTCTAAATGTAAATTTGTAGATAAAGTCTTCCTTGATTGAAATTAGTAGTCACAGTGCAATATCTCTAATCAGATAGAATAGGTAAAGTGCAAATATGTCTACCCCCATCTACATTAACAATATGACCAACAGAAAGTGGACCTGTTAGCAAGTGTAATACTAACTATATTGAATTGTAGCGCATCTGACCTTGATTCATTAAGGTACCATTGTGACCTTTCTACATGCATTTAAAGGACAAGGCTTGAGGTACACATATATTTTTAGTCTTTATACCATAAAGAGAGGAGTTTCTGATCTGATTAAGATCATTGTTTACCATACAAGGATGTCATGGATTTTGTGTAAATGTGTTTTTGCTTTGGAACAAATTTCAGTCATACAGCTTCTCTCGTGTTCCATATGCTAAGAATAAATCAAGCCTGCTGATGTTATCACTCTAGTCTAAGTTAATTTCTCAAGTGTCTTCGTGTTATCGTTAAGTGACATCTAACAGACCCTTCAATTTATTGAGTTGAGCTGTTTCTAGTGAAGGGTAGCATTCATGCTTCAGCATACAAAGACATTTTAGACAATTTTGTGTTTACAACCTTGTGGCAGTGGTTTAGAGAAGGTCCTTTTCTGTTCCAGCATGATGTACCCCCATGCCCAAAGCCAGATGTAAGGGGTGTAGTATGGAGGAACTCAAGTGGCTACACAGAGCTCTGGCATGAACCCTAATGAACAGGTTTAGAATGAATTTAAAGGCTTTGTAAACATTCCTACCTGGAAACAAAGAGATTTTGTAATCTGTATCTCCACAGAGTGGTGCTGTGGATACAGAGATTGTAGCATGTGCCACGTCCTAATTATAATATATACGTAGAAGAGTGAGGACTGCAATATGGACTTTTTAGGCACGCAAATACACTTGATAAAATTGAAAAAGTTTTATTACAAAAATATTTTAGTTTAGAACAGTATGCAATAGACTTGTTCATCACACTAATACATTGCTTATGACTAATAGGCCACCATTATAACAACATATTGCACCACAAGGTATTTAACCACCTCCCACCCGGCCACTGTACATATAAGGCCGGGTGGGAGCTTCCCCGTTCTGACAGGACGTGTATATGTGTATCATTATGATCACGGGATCCAGCTGAGCAGAGATCGGGATACGGGCACAGTGACTGGCCCTCCCGATCATGTGACAGCTGTGTCCAATCACAGCCATCACATTGTAAACAGAGAAGAACGTCTCTGTGACAGTTCTCCCCCCCCGCCGAGCTCAGTGAGAGCTCAGTGCGGGGGGGGGGAAGGGAGGGAACTGCAGCTATGTGACAGCTCTCTGCATGATGAGAATTTCATGCAGAAGGCTCTCACAGATCGCCCCCCACACAGTGCACCAAGCACACTGATACCCCTGTCCCCATACACATAAGTGTCCCCATAAAACAGTCCCCAAAACATCTGGATGTCCCCAATCACATCTGTCACCATACACAAAACATCTGTCACAGTCCCCAAAACATCTGTATGTCCCCAAAACATCTGTCACAGTCCCCAACACATCTGTTTGTCCCGTCACATCTGTCACCATACACAAAACATCTGTCTGTCCCCGTCACATCTGTCACAGTCCCCGTCACATCTGTCTGTCCGCCAACACCAAATAAACCCAGATTTGGGTTATTTTTACCAAAGAAATGTAGCAGTATCATTTTTAGTCAAAATTTATGAAGAGAAATTACTTATTTGCAAAATTTTATAACAGAAACGAAGAAAAATGCATTGTTTTTGAAATTTTTCAGTCTTTTTTTAATTTATAGCGCAAAAAATAAAAAACCCAGGGGTGATTAAATACCACCAAAAGAAAGCTCTATTTGTGTGAAAAAAAATGATAAAAATTTCATATAGGTACAGTGTCGCATGTCCGCGCAATTGTCATTCAAACTGCAACAGCGCTGAAAGCTGAAAATTGGCCCGGGAAGGAAGGGGGTTTAAGTGCCCAGTATTGAAGTGGTTAAACATATAAAGCCATCATATAAGTGTAGTAGTATCCAGATTGCTTAATGTTGTCAGTATTTGGTATCAGCCTTCTTCAATCGCTCGACATGTTGTGCGCTGAGCGCTTCCTCTGGAGCTTAAAGGCCACTAGTGTGTGCAAAGAACAAGTATTACATACAAGTACATAAAGAATAACAGTGATATCAATAAACATGAATGGCTGTCTGTTGATAACTGGCAGGCCACTGACGGGCTGACTGACACACAGCTGTGAAGCAAACCAGCAAATACAGGGGCGCCCATAACTTCGGATATACTAGGTATTAAGGTATATCAGAACGCTTAACCATGTCATAGGGAACAATAAATGCCTGGACTATGAGCTGCATAGCTTTACATTTATCACAGAAAACTTTAAATGTGTAATGATGAGATTATAAACATCAGAAAAGGGGGGGAGGTTGTAATAGGTAAGTAAAGAAACAACTAAGTGCATATAGTATAATATAGTATTAAAATTCACTTACTATGTAGTATTAGTATGAAATGCCAAATAAAAGCAGTAAACAGGCAGGCGGGTGTTAATAACCAAGGGGGTCCTTCAGGACATCTCAATTATATAGCTCTAAAAGGATAGAGGCATATAGGTAGGACACCAAAGATATAGCTTGCAGATTAGCACATGCCCAAACATAAATAAAATGTGTGGAGACAAGTGATAAGCCTACCTGAAAGCAAAGTAGCTGTAAAACAAACTATCTAAGGATTGATTGATTGGCATTTGCAGAGGGATATGCCTACCTGTGGCAGAACCCTGCACAAGGTAGAGGCCCTAGGAATAAGTCTAAAAGGCCATAGAATTATGCAAATACATTTTCTGTGACAGGTGACGTTACAGAATCTTACTCTTCTGCTTTTTCTTCACAGCCAATTTCCAAGAGAGGCAATGGTACACACCTTTACTAGGGTGCGCGTAATCGAAACCATGGTGGTGGGCCCCAGGCACCATACTCAAAGAAAAGACACCTTAATGCTGATATGACACCTGTATATACTTACAAGTGGGTACCACGCACACCAATGGTGGTGTCAACACTCCACAAACAAAATATTTGGGAGGTACAGCCATGCAGGCTATCCTAAATACTAAATACCCAATCACATGCACAATCTTCTACACAACCTGTGTCTAACACGCCAACACCTCTGTCAGCATCTGTTCCCACCTCCTTACTACCACCTGATAATACTCAGATGGTTGCATATAGCATACAATCTATTCTACCACCTACTACACAACTACAGATGTTTACAAAACCAAGCACTTTAGACCCTCACATTACTCAAACAGGAAACCCTCAAGGAAATTTTCAGGCAATGGTCACCAACCTGCCTCCACCCTAGAATTAGACATTGTAAATCTCACTCCTTATCATTTCACTCAACAAGAACTAGATGTCTTAAAATTTGGCCTGAGCTTTTGCTCATCTAATAATATCGATAAGTATGAAACTATCAAAAATATCTACCTTTTTTCATGCAACCTGACCTATAAATATATGTTCGACCAAGACTATCTCCGCTCTAAACAAGAAAAATACATTTCTGACAGCATCAAGCATTATACCATGGAGGACTTTCAACCCCTCCGTGATTTGATGTTGTTGCTACAAGAAAATGACGTTAGAGATGTGACCTTGGATGTCAATGCCGATATCACACACTCACAAGAGACCCTAACAGCAACTTCCATCAATACGTTTAAACTGAAATCCCAATGATTCCCTGACTTAATGACCAATCCCAGAATTTGGGCTTTCTTGATGAGTACTATTAATGATATTAGATGCATGGCCATTACTCCGCATCACAATAATTTAATACACTCACAACAACAGGCAATATCTAAACTACAAAATCATCCAGATCTTGAGAATAAGGCAGCTGATAAGGGAGGTAACATTGTCTTGATGACCAAAGCCAACTATGAACTTATGTGCATGGATATATTATCCAACAAAAAGTGGTACAGATGTATATCTCTCTCTCACACTGCGAATTTTAGAGCAGAATATCTGACAATCATTGATTGCACATACCAGAGAGGATTGATTGATCAAGATGTATATAATTATCTCAACATTCGTTTCCCTAGAGAAGCAGCTTTTTACGCTTTACAGACTGGTGGACTCCATACTCATGACCCATGTGCTGGGCTTACCAACATTTACAAAAGACACACTTGACCTTCTCAAACAAATATAAGGATTGGTCGTCCCTCCCGATACTTTGCTCGTGACTTTGGATGTGGAGGCTGTCTGCTCCAGCATCCCCCATGAACAGGGCATTGAGATGGTTCGTACCTTCCTCAAAGAACAGGACCATCACCATTGGGGCTGTTGTGAGATTATCTTGGAACTATTGCGCTTTATCCTTTCCCGCAGTTAGTTTAGTTTCAAGGGTTCCCACTACCTTGGGTGTTGCTATAGGCACTTGCTGTGCACCTGTATATGCCAACCTGTACCTGGAGGGGTGGGAACGTTACATTTTTTCTGAAGAATCTTTGGAATCATTGAGGAGCTACACCCTCTGCTGGATGCGCTATATAGACAACATTTTTATTATCTGGTCAGACACTCAGGAGTCACTTACCTCCTTTGTGAATACATTGAACCACAACCAGTTCAATTTGAAATTCATGGTAAACAGTGATCCACATCATATCGCTTTCCTAGATCTCACCATTTTCATGAATCAGAACAATTGCCTGGCCACTACCCTATATCACAAAAAAAAAGATGGGAACACCCTGCTGCATGCGGCCAGTGCACACCCGCCAGCACTCATACGCAGCATTCCTTATGCCCAATACATAAGATTACTCCATAATTGCACCCATTTGACAGACTTTAAAACACAAGCCAATGCCCCAAGGGAGAGACTTCTCTCTCGAGGTTAAAGCAAAACTTTGCTACGAAAAGCTTTTAACAAAGCATGGCGTTCAACTCGTAATACACTATTGTATAAGACAAAAACAACCAAACCTAGATCTAAACTCAAGTATATTACTAGATTTTCCACTCAACATACTGCATTACGCCGTATCCTAACCAATAATTGGTCCCCACTTTTAGAGGATCCAATGCTCAGGAAATATGTTGTACAAAAACCAGAAATCACATATAGACGGGCAAGGTCCCTTAGAGATAAACTAGTGGCCAGTTACTATACACCAGGCACACACCTGCACCCCTTCGTCACAGTATATCGAGATGTGGAAACTGCCCTTTTCGTCCTTGGATCAGGGAGTGCAAAACATTTACCTTACCTAATGGGGAATCTTTCACACCCCATTCTTCTGCGACCTGTGACACACAAGGAGTGGTCTTTCTTATGATGTGCAAGTGTGGGGTCTTTTATGTGGGCAAAAAGCCAGGCAATTTGCAAAAGGATTAGAGATCATGTATACTATTCAAAAACTGGAAAAATGCTGACATCGGTCAGCAGACATCTAGATCTTTACCATAAATTTGACACTTCTTTGGTATCATTCATTGCTCTGGCTGTTGTCCCCCAAGATCCTCGAGGTGGTGACTGGGATAAACATATTCTCCAGAGGGAGGCCCTGTGGATTGAGTGTCTTGATGCCACACGGTCCCTTGGCATCAACGGGTCTCAGTCCTATTGGTCCCTTCTCTGATTAGAATGCAATGGTATGGCCCTTCATTAATTGCTAACGGCCCGTTTACTTCCTATATCACTATAGATCTTGTTCCTTGCTTTCTCATACGTTGGCTAGTGTATAAAGTCATCTTCAACAGCTATATAGCTGTGAAAATGTCTAATGTGTATATATATATATATATATATATATATATATATATACAGTATCTCACAAAAGTGAGTACACCCTTCACATTTTTGTAAATATTTTATTATATCTTTTCATGTGACAACACTGAAGATATGACACTTTGCTACAATGTAAAGTAGTGAATGTACAGCTTGTATTACAGTGTAAATTTGTTGGCCCCTCAAAATAACTCACCACACAGCCATTAATGTCTAAACCACTGGCAACAAAAGTGGGTACACCCCTAAGTGAAAATGTCCAAATTGGGCCCAATTAGCCATTTTCCCTCCCCAGTGTCATGTGGCTCATTAGTGTTACAAGGTCTCAGGTGTGAATGAGGAGCAGGTGTGTTAAATTTGGTGTTATTGCTTTCACTCTCTCATACTGGTCACTGGAAGTTCAACATGACACCTCATGCCAAAGAGGTTGCTCTGCATAAAGATGGCTTGGCTATAAGAAGACCCTGAAACTGAGCTGCAGTCCTGTGGCCAAGACCATACAGTGGTTTAACAGGACAGGTTCCACTCAGAACAAGCCTCACCATGGTCGACCAAAGAGGTTGAGTGCATGTATATCCAGTTGAGAGCATCATATCCAGAGGTTGTCTTTGGGAAATAGACGTATGAGTGCTGCCATCATTGCTGCAGACGTTGAAGGGGTGGGGGGGGTCAGCCTGTCAGCACTCGGACCATACACCGCACACTGCATCAAATTGGTCTGCATGGCTGTTATCCCAGAAGGAAGCCTCTTCTAAAGATGATGCAGAAGAAAGCCCGCAAACAGTTTGCTGAAGACAAGCAGACTAATGATTACTGGAACCATGTCCTGTGGTCTGATGAGACCAAGATAAACTTATTTGGTTCAGATGGTGTCAAGCGTGTGTGGCGGCAGCCAGGTGAGGAGTACAAAGACAAGTGTGTCTTGACTACAGTCAAGTATGGTGGAGGGAGTGTCATGGTCTGGGGCTGCATGAGTGCTGCTGGCACTGGGGAGCTACAGTTTCTTTTGAGGGAACCATGAATGCCAATATGTACTGTGACAAACTGAAGCCACGCATGATCCCCCTCCCTTCTGAGACAGTATTTCAACATGATAATGACCCCAAACACACCTCCAAGATGGCCACTGCCTTGTTAAAGAAGCTGAGGGTAAAGGTGATGGATTGGCCAAGCATGTCTCCAGACCTAAACCCTATTGAGCATTTGCGGGAAATCCTCAAATGGAAGGTGGAGGAGCACAAGGTCTCTAACATCCACCAGCTCCGTCATGTGGTCATGGAGGAGTAGAAGAGGACTCCAGTGGCAACTTGTGAAGCTCTGGTGAACTCCATGCCCAAGAGGGCTGGAAAATAATGGTGACCACACCAAATATTGACACTTTGGGCCTAATTTAGACATTTTTACTTAGGGGTGTACTCACTTTTGTTGTCAGCGTTTTAGACATTAATGGCTGTGTGTTGAGTTATTTTGAGGAGACAGCAAATTTACACTGTTATACAAGCTGTACACTCACTACTTTACATTGTAGCAAAGTGTCATTTCTTCAGTGTTGTCACATGAAAAGATATAATAAAATATTCACAAAAATGTGAGGGGTGTACTCACTTTTGTGAGATACTGTATATATATATATATATATATATATATATATATATATAGTGTTTGCTGCCACCTTTTTTTATTAATAGCAATGCACTAGGAACAAAATTCCACATACCTGTGCAATTGAAAAATGATAGTTTCTTTTTATTATTTACCTGTATGGCTACTTATGCTGTTGCTGATTGAGTGTATTCTGGCTCTCTTGTCTCTCGGTCTGTTTTTTGTATTTATATCCATATGTACTGGTTCTTTTACATCTGTGGCCATGTACCTCCTTAGGGGTGACTGGTCGTTGTTGTCCATCTGCCCGCTGCCCTCAATCACACGATTTGTTTCATTTAGGGGTTAAACTTGGATGGGTATAGGGATGACTGTGGGATGCCTAAGCATTAATCACAGGACCTTCTATATACACCGCCATATATACACTCCTTCTTCCTCCAGCACATACACTTTCTGACCGTTACTCTTCTCCTTCCTCTTTCCTGCACACTTCTTGCTGTTACAGGCCTGAAAGGCAATTTATCAGACCTCCATGACACTTCCTCTTCCACCACAGCTAGCACATGGTAAGGCCGGCTCTTACTGTTAGCAGGACCTCCGGACTACCCGTTGTGGGTAAGGGTCATTGGCTCCCAATTTGTGAAGCCATGGACCCCCAATTGTGTAGCTACGTACATTGGTGCTAGCTGGGCACCGGATGAAGTACAACTCCCAGCCCATCCATCTTCCAGGCCCCTCCAGCCTGCCTCACTATCCAGTGGCCCTTCTTCCGCTGCTTGGCTTCTCTGACCTCTACAGACTGTCTACTGTCTTCTCCCAGCCTGCCTCAGTCTTCTCATCCAACTCCCAAGGGCTGCCATTCACCGACTCCGGTGGATCCTTTAAAGAGCCTTTAATGTAGCCTCTCTGCTGCTCTCCTGCTCCCTTGTGCTACTCCCGGATGATGACTCTTTTCCTGGCTGCACCTGAGCCTCTAGCCCTCAAGGTCATCCCCCAGACTATGGGCTCCCTCTCGGGTGAGGCCTCCACAGCACCCCTGCTACATTCTCCTCTCTTGCACCGACACTCTCCTCCCCCCTGCTGGGCAGATCACTGTATTTAAGGAGGCCAATTGGAGATTGGTCAAGGTTTCTTAATAGGGATGGGCCTAACACCCCCCGTTTCGGTTTGCACTGGAACTTGTGAACAGGCAAAAAAATGTTAAAATCAATGGGACTCAAACATGAAAAATCAAAAGTGGTCATTTTAAAAACCACTTACCAACCGGGCCCCTTTTTTACATTTGTTGGTTACAAGCTAAAAACATTTTTTTTTGCTAGAAAATTACTTAGAACCCCCAAACATTATATATATTTTTTTCAAACACCCTAGAGAATAAAATGGTGATCGTTGCAATACTTTTTGTCACACGGTATTTGCGTGGCGGTCTTTCAAGCACGATTTTTTTGGAAAAATTTAACTTTTTTGAGTTAAAAAAATAAGACAACAGTAAAGTTAGCCCAATTTTTTTGTATATTGTGAAAGAGGATGTTACGCCAAGTAAATAGATACCATACATGACACGGTTGAAAATTGTACGCACTCGCGGGATGGCGACAAAGTTCGGTACTTAAAAATTTCCAAACGCGACGCTTTCAATTTTTTTATCGGTTACCAGGTTAGAGGTGCAGAGGAGGTCTTTTGCTAGAATTATTGCTCGCACTCTGGTGATCGCGGCGATACCTCACATGTGTGGTTTAAACACTGTTTTCATATGTGGGCGCGACTTACGTATGCGTTTTCTTTGCTGTGCGAGCTCGCGGGGATGGTGGCGCTTTAAATTTTTTTTTTTTTAATTTTATTTATTTATTTATTTTTAACACTGTTCCTTTTTAAAAAAAAATCTGATCACTTTTATTGCTATCACAAGGAATGTAAGCATCCCTTGTGATAGTAATATATGGTGACAGGTACACTTTTTGGAGGGCTGGGGGGTCTAAAAGACCCCCCATCCCTCCTTTTCACTTCACAGTATTCAGATCGCCAAAAACGTTGATTCTGAATACTGTCATTTTTTTAAAATTGGCGCCGTTAGCCGTTGTGATGTCGCTTCTGTAATTTTCCCGAAGGAGACCCGATCGGAGCTGATTATGGCTTCTGTCAGGTCTCCTTCCAGCCGGCAGAGGCGCCGGATCGTTGCTCTGGTCTCCCGGTGGGACAGGAGGCCGGAGAAGAGGAGCGGAAGGCGGTGGGAGGGGGGATGTCCCCTCCTGCCCCCTGGGATAACGACCGAGCGGCCCCTAAGCGGGATCGGTTGTTATCCCTGGATAGCCGACCGTCCGCTCTAAAAAAATGATACCGGGATATATGTCCCGGTACAGCCGCTCAAAACCAGCCGCCGCCTATTTACGGCGCTGGGGCTGAATCGGTTAAAGGCTTATATGCAAGTTATTGCCATAAAAAGTGTATGGGGACCCGGGTCCTGTCCTAGGGTATCAATGAAAAAAAAACTTTTTAAATCAATCGTTTTTTCAGAAGCAGTGATTTTAATAATGCTTAAAGTGAAACAAAAATGAAAAATTCCTTTAAATATCATGCCTGGGTGGTCCGCTTAGTCTACCAGTAAAAGGGTGCACTTCTGTGATGTTTAGAACATAGCCAGAGCAAAATGGCATTTCCAAAGGAAAATTTGTCATTTATTATTGCGGCTGTAATGTATTTCCGTTTCCCGGCAATATACATAAAATCACTGAAAAAGCATTGCGTCGCTCAACCCCCTCCCCCCCCCCCCAGTCCATACCAGGCCCTTTAGCACTGGTATGGATGTCAAGGGGAACCCTGCTCCGAAATTAAAAAAAAAATTGTGTAGGGTTCCCCCACAAAGTCCGTAACAGACCCCTCAGGTCTGGTATGTATTTTAAGGGGAACCCCACCCAAAATCAAAAAATCAATCAACATGAGGACAAGGTGCTTTGGGGGTTACCTCAAACCATCCTCCCCATGTTGAGGGCTTGTGGCCTGGTATGGTTCAGAGGGAGGGTGCTTGCTCATCCCCAACCCCTCCTACCATGCCAGGGCTGAATGCTCGGATAAGGGTCTGGTTTGGATTTTGGGGGGACCCCAATGCCATTTTTGTTTAAAAAAATTGGCACAAGGTTCCCCTTAAAATCTATACCAGACCTAAAGGGCCTGGTATGGATTTTGGGGGGCCCACATCATTTTTTAAACAAAATTGGTGTGGGGTTCCCCTTAAAACCCATACCAGACCTGAAGGGCCTGGTACAGACTTTGGGGGGGGGGGGGCTATGCAATTTTTTAAAATTTTGGGTGGGGGTCCCCTTAAAATACATACCAGACCTGAAGGGTCTGTTACGGACTTTGGGGGGGTACCCTACGCAATTTTTTTTTTAAATTTCGGTGCGGGCCCTGCTGTTGTAAATTAGTTTAAAAATTGTGATGACATGCCTCAGTCAAACAAGCGCTGAAAAATTGGGCCGTGGGTGTTGGCGGTGCCAGAACACTGTAATCCCTTGTAGTTACTCTTGTTGGGCACAGGAAAGGGTCCTGCTGTTGTAAATTAGTTTAAAAATTGTGATGACATGCCCCAGTCAAACAGGTGCTGAAAACTTGGGCCTTGTGTGTTGGCGGTGCCAGAACACTGTAACCCCTTGCAGTTACTCTTGTTGGATGCAGGAACTGGCCCTGCTGTTGTAAATTAGTTTAAAAATTGTGATATGTCCCACTCAAACAGGTGCTGAAAAATTGGGCCTTTGGGGTTGGCGGTACCAGAACACTGTAACCCCTTGCAGTTACTCTTGTTGGGCGCAGGGACGGGCCCTGCTGTTGTAAATTAGTTTAACAATTGTTATGGCATGCCCCTGTAAACCAGGTGCAGAAAAATTGGCCCTTGGGTGTTGGTGGTTCCCTAAATATAAAATATCATTCTGGATTATGGACAGGAGGAATAGGAGCAGTGGCAGTCTAAAAGGGATCCCAGAACCCTAGAAAATTTAATCAGTTGCATCAGCATCAGGGGCTTGATAGCTACTGATCCAGGACTGATTAATTTTTATAAAAGTGAGCCTATCAACCGAGTCTGTGGACAGGCACACTCTTTGATCGGTTACGAACCCTCCAGCAACACTGAATGTCCGTTCAGAAAGCACACTGGATGCAGGACAGGCCAGTAACTCAATTGCATATTCAGCAAGTTCCTGCCAGTGGTCCATCCTCAAGACCCAGTAACTCAGTGGATGCTCAGTTGGAAAGGTCTCCAAGTCTGCTCTTGCCCCTATATATTCCTGCACCATATAATGCAGACGCTGATAATGGTTGCTTAAACCTATCTGGCCTGGGCGCTGAGGACTGAAAAAGGCACTTTTTAAAGGCATTGGTCAGCCGGCCACCTTCTCCACCGCTCTGCCTCTGAAAGACCGAAGCTTCAGAAACACATTGTCCAGCACCAGGACATGGTAGCCTCCCTGGGTCTGAAAAGGCGTTGCACAAACTTTTCTTTAAGGTATCCATAAGGTTTCATCCTCTGCTCCCTCTGCGGAGGCAGGATGAGCTCTGTGACTTTACCCTTGTAACGTGGAAGAATGAGGGTTGCCAGCCAGTAATGATCCCTCTCCTTGATACCACGAATCCTAGGGTCTTTTTGCAGGCTTTTCATAATCAGAGAGCTTAAGCAGTGTAAATCCATGATTCCACAAAACATGTGCTCCAGAAGGAATATTGGAAGGACAGTGTCACTGATGCATGCATTGTCACTGCTCACCATCCTTGCATGCATCCATGAACAGTAGCCACTGATGTGGCAAAAAGAAGCCAAACTCCCCTGAGCCTGTCCTGGTGCCATGCTCACAGAGGTAGTCATTGATGGCCCTCTGCTGTGCGTGCAGCATTGCCAATGTTGAGTTCCGCCTGGTGGGCATGTCACAAATGAAGCGGTTGGTGGGCAGGTTGAATTCCCACTGAATGTCAGCCAGCCGGGCACTGGCATTGCATGAACGCCAGAAATGACCACAGACTTTTCTGGCCTGCCTCAGGATATCTGGTAAGCCTGGGTACCTGGTCAAGAAACGCTGCACCACCAAATTCAAGACGTGTGCCAAGCATGGAACATGTGTCAAGTGTCCCTGTTGAAGGGCAGAGAGAAGGTTGGGGCCATTGTCGCATACAACCATTCCTGGCTCAAGCTGCCGTGGCATCAACCACCTCTGAGCCTGGCCCAGCAGAGCTGACAGAATCTCTGCCCCAGTATGGCTCCAGTCCCCAAGACAGACTAACTCAAGCACTGCATGGCATCTTTTAGTCTTACTGCTTGTGTAGCCCCTCGAATGCTTAGGGAGCACTACAGGTTCAGAGGACAATTTGGCAGAAGAGGCCACAGAGGTAGAAGAAGAGGAGGAGGAGGCGCATGTGGCAAAATCACCACCAGCTTTTTGAAGGCAGCCAGGCAGTGCAAGAATATACAGTATCTCACAAAAGTGAATACACCCCTGACCTTTTTGTAAATTTTTTTTAACCTTTTCATGTGACAAC
The DNA here is from genome assembly GCA_018402905.1 of Glandirana rugosa. Taxonomy (NCBI): domain Eukaryota; kingdom Metazoa; phylum Chordata; class Amphibia; order Anura; family Ranidae; genus Glandirana; species Glandirana rugosa. The sequence continues at coordinate 160,775 of BLSH010293706.1, read as the reverse complement.
ATGGAAGAAATGACACTTTGCTACAATGTAAAGTAATGAGTGTACAGCTTGTATAGCAGTGTACATTTGCCATTCCCTCAAAATAACTCTACACACAGCCATTAATGTCTAAACCGCTGGCAACAAAAGTGAGTACACCCCCTAAGTGAAAATTGTGCCTAATTAGCCATTTTACCTCCCCGGTGTCATGTGACTCATTAATGTTACAAGGTCTTAGGTGTGAATGGGGAGCAGGTGTGTTACATTTGGTGTTTTTTCGCTCTTACTCTCTCATATTGGTCACTGGAAGTTCAACATTGCAGCTCATGGCAAAGAACTCTCTGAGGATCTGAAAAAAATAATTGTTGCTCTACATAAAGATGGCCTAGGTTATAAGAAGATTGCCAAGACCCTGAAACTAAACTGCAGCATGGTGGCCAAGACCATACAGCGGTTTAACAGGACAGGTTCCACTCAGAACAGGCCTCACCATGGTCGACCAAAGAAGTTGAGTGCACGTGCTCAGCATCATATCCAGAGGTTGTCTTTGGGAAATAGATGTATGAGCATTGCTGCAGGGGTTGAAGGGGTGGGGGTTCAGCTTGTCAGTGCTTAGACCATACGCCGTACACTGCATCAAATTGGTCTGCATGGCTGTCGTCCCAGAAGGAAGCCTCTTCTAAACATGATGCACAAGAAAGCGCAAACAGTTTGCTGAAGACAAGCAGACTAAGGACATGGATTACTGGAACCATGTCCTGTGGTCTGATGAGACCAAGATAAACTTATTTGGTTCAGATGGTGTCAAGCGTGAGTGGCGGCAACCAGGTGAGGAGTACAAAGGCAAGTGTGTCTTGCCTACAGTCAAGCATGGTGGTGGGAGTGTCATGGTCTGAGTGCTGCCGGCACTGGGGAGCTACAGTTCATTGAGGAAACCATGAATGCCAACATGTACTGTGACATTCTGAAGCAGAACATGATCCCCTCCCTTCGGAGACTGGGACGGAGGGCAATATTCAAACATGATAACGATCCCAAACACACCTCCAAGACTACCACTTGCTAAAGAAGCTGAGGGTAAAGGTGATGGACTGATCAAGCATGTCTCCAGACCTAGACCCTATTGAGCATCTGTGGGGCATCCTCAAACGGAAGGTGGAAAAGAGCAAGGTCTCTAACATCCACCAGTTCCTTGATGGGTTGTCATGGAGGAGTGAAAGAGGACTCCAGTGGTAACCTGTGAAGCTCTGGTGAACTCCATGCCAAGAGGTTTAAGGCAGTGCTGGAAAATTATAGTGGCCACACAAAATGTTTACACTTTGGGCCCAATTTTGAAATTCTGACTCAGGGGTGTACTCACTTTTGTTGCCAGCGGTTTAGACATTAATGGCTGTGTGTTGAGTTATTTTGAGGGGGACAGCAAATTTACACTGTTATACAAACTGTACCCTCACTACTTTACATTGTATCAAACTGTCATTTCCTCAGTGTTGTCACATGAAAAGATATAATAAAATATTTACAAAAATGTGAGGAGTGTACTCACTTAACTGAGATACTATATATATATATATATATTCTTGCACTGCCTGCACTAACTGACGGTATATAGATTGCCCTATCTATCTATCTATCTATCTATCTATCTATCTATCTATCTATCTATCTATCTATCTATCTATCTATCTAATATATATTTCACTCTGCACTAACTGACTGTATACAGATCACCCTATCTTTCAACCTATCTAGTATAGATTTCACTCTACTCCAACTGACTGTATATAGATTGCTATATCTATCTATCTATCTATCTATCTATCTATCTATCTATCTATCTATCTATCTATCTATCTATCTATCTATCTATCTATCATTTGTTTCACAGTGATCACTAGCTACACTGAACTGCCTGCATGCCGTTAGCTAAGCTCACTGTCTCTCTATCCACCGTTTAACACACAACATAGAGCCACTGTACGAGCGGCTTTATATAGTGTGGGGCGTGGATTGAGGCTTCTGAGCAGTGATTGGCTAAAGGCACCCTGCCTTTAGCCAAGCGTATCTCTCACAGCAGAGTGCTCTGTGAATGGCCAAAGCATGCAGGTCATGTGCATGCCTTGGCCAATCAGCGGGTGGCACTTCCCCTGCCATTAGAATGCATTATGGGGCGCTCGAAGTTCCCGCAAACGCCCCATAATGTTCTAAGTTTGCCAAACAGGTGAACAGGCATTGTTACGTCAGCCCCTTCCTAATCCTTAACATACACCAGAAAGTGACACCTCCTCATCCATTCCTTTTTCCAGAGCCTTCTAGCACCAAAGGGGAGGAGTATCCAAGGGGTGTCCCTTCCAGCAATCTCCAGCCCTTCCTGAGCCACTCCCCAGCCCAGATCAAAACAATCAGGCCTGCACTCACTGTCAGGCCTGACTAGATTTTACATCTCCTAACAACAACTCACTACAAAAATGCAACTATCACTATGGGCCCCCCCCCTAAACATCAGCTGTTCCCCAGCTGAACATTTACAAAAAATGGCTCCTGTGCCAAGGGCATCCCAAAGCCAATGAATGGGAGGGGAAAAGGGAACAAACTTGGATGGGGAACTGTACAAATAATTTAAGTACAAAAATATATGTCAATACCATCTCTGTAAATTATTCACACTGTACAGTATAATACATTCCTAGCTACAGGTCCCTGCAAGTAGCCATATACAGACACAATATACATTCCTGGACCAAATCACTTTCCTCAAAAGAAAAGTACTTCATCCACATAATTTATAGTAGCAAGTAATTGGCTTTACTCTCGACGGATGAGGATGACCAGCCGATGCATCTTTGGAATCCTAAGAGAAAATAGGACAACTCACTTCAACTATCTATAAATACATCTATTGAGAGGGGGTTATGAGCCTCAAATAGAACTGCAAGTCAAACAAACTTTTTCTTTCACATGCCTGCCCTGTCAGTGAGGGGTTATCATTCTACTGCAGGAGCAGAAATAAAGAAAGTCAATAGTAGGAGTTCTTCTTTAAAGTTCCTGATGGGAAGGGCCCTTCCCCGGGCAAACGGGGCTTCAAGAAGAAAATATGGTAAAGAGAGCAAACCTCACCCGACTGTCCTGCCAATGGGTCACTCTCTTCCACTGGGACACAGGGTGGCAATCCTGCAATCGTCAGAAACAGAAGGAACCATTCTGCACTATCCAGCAGTCTTTGGTGACGGTCTATGTAGCACTTCAAACTTCCTCACACATAGTACAGAGAGTCCGGTAACTTTCTTCGGCCCCCTCCTGCTGTCTCCTTTTAAACAAAGTGGCCGACCCACTTTCACGATTAGCATCCTGTCTATGTATATCGATCTCCCAAGTTACTATTCCTGCTTGCTCTCCAAGAACCGGGCCCACAACTCACTCTCTGGCCCTCTCCATGGCTTTGGGACATGCAGATAGTCTCAAACAAGGTCATCCTCCCACTCTGGTCGGGATTCCTCCACAACGTCCATTGTTTAGGGTGAGACACAGGGGAAGTCCAGGCCCCACTCCAAGGCTACCCTCCGCTGCACCTCCCTCTGAAATCTGGAGAACCTCGGTAGCTCTCTTGCATTTCTTCTTCCAGGGAGAATGTCAGCATCAGGTGATCTCACCACCGCTTGGCAATAAGTCGATGCCCTGGTCTGGGTAGTGGATAGCTTGCAATGAAACAGCTGATACACTTGGGCTCCTGCAGGGGGTCTAGATGACAAACTAGGCATTGGCTCTCTCCCTCCAGCATGGGCTCCTGGAGCATTAATCCCTTCGATCTCCCATTCCGCCTCATCAGAGCTGCTCGACCCAGGGGATGATCACTCAGTGAGCTTTTCCAGTGACCCCAACTCACACTGCAGTCTGGGGGAACCCAAGTCTAAGGCCCGCTCCTCACCTTCCCTGTCCAGCTCACCTGAGGAGACTCCTCCCTCTGGCAGCGGCTCCTTCCGAACGAGTATGGCGAGGGGTTGCGAGCTGACCTGAACATCAGGGACTTTAGCTGGTCCTGGCATGGCAGTACGCGCCTTTCCCAGGTCCCTGGCCAGGTCATGTGCCTCTGCTGTTCCATCCTTCTTGTCCTCTGTCTTCGCAGGGGAGTCAACAGGCTGCAACTTGACCCTGCCTTTGAGTGATGCCTCCAGTCCCGCTCCAGACTTTTGGGACTTCGGCGGCTGCGGATGACACAGTCCTAATTGGGGATCCGCGGTGTAGTAATGTGGCTCCTGCAGCACTTATACCAGCCAGGTCAATGGTTCATCACAATGGCCACACCGGGCCCAGGCAGTGACCTCCACTGCTGGAATCTGGCAGTATAGGCAAAGCAGGCACAGCCGCACGGTCCCTCTGATCACTCCAAATCCCGCGCGAGGCTCCCCTTGGACCCCAGTGTCCACTAGGGTCCCCTCCGGCTTTTCCAGCAACCACGCCAGTGATGACAACAGACGACCACCTTTCGCCATCTCCCTCTCGCGCGCGGTGTCTGCTACAGGTTGTAAGTGCTGAGATCCTTCCAGGGCGTGGCGCTTCCCCCATGTTACCAGATGAGCTGGCGCCAAAAGTGCTAATAAGCAGGCTTGCGGCATGTCACATAGCTGTAACCCCTTATGTTAAGGATGCAACTTTGCAGGTACGCTGACACTAGCAGAACCTGTCCTGACTTGCCAACTTTGCTGGTGGTTGCTGATAGCAACAGTAATTTGTAGTAGCCACTGTTTTGCTGGAAAATCCACTTTTAATACAATCTCTCCCTTTAAGAACAAGAACAGTCCCAGTCATACTTTACTGTAAGCAGGAGTCGAAGCAAAAAGTTTGGGATGCCCAGCTTTTGCAGAGCGCTGGGCATATTTGTAATCCAGTGGGTAGTGTCCGGCCTTAGCATGGCGCAGGACATATTTGTAATCCATGGGCGCGGTCGCCCGGAGTGGCTGGTCACGCACCTGGTGGTGGAATCTGGCTTATGCAGAATGCAACCTCTCTTACGACCCTGATTCCGGAACCCCTGGAAGTACAGACAGTTTGAGAGTGCAGGGAGGCACGAGGGCTTGGATGGGTATTTGTGCAAGCGTGGAGAGTTCCACCGGAGCTCATGCTTGGAAGTTAGCATAGTGGTTCAGTCCAGGTTGGCAACAGGCAAGCAGCATGGTACAGGTGGAGCAGGCAAGAGAATGGTCTGGCGCAAGCAGGGTTGTCAACAGGCTGGCAGGAACAGAAGACAGGCCGGGGTCACAGAAAAATGAGACTCAGATAAACACAATGGTGGGGACATGGGTAACGCTTTAGAACCCGGCAGCATGGTGCTGTCCAGTTTAAATCGCATGTCTAGGCGCCAAGAATGTCACTGGCGCGCCTGTGCATGCCGCCGTGCGCACCTGTTGCGTGCACACGCGCGCCCATGCGTCTGTGCACAGGAATGGTTATTCTGCCCTGTTTGCTTCGTACAGCTTTCTGACAGTGGCTGCCACATGTAACGGCACACGGTAACAAAGTCACTGAATTGCAGTATGATGCAAGTGTCCGCTCCAGCGCCGATTGCAGCAACTGAGTGAACTACAACTCCCAGCCCATCCATCTTCCAGGCCCCTAGGCCTGCCTCACTATCCAGCGACCCTCCTTCCCCTGCTTGGCTTCTCCGACTTCTACAGATTGTCCACTGTCTTCTCCCAGTCTGCCTCAGCCTTCTCATCCAACTCCCAGGGGCCGACACTGGTGGATCCTTTAAAGAGCCATTAATGTAGCCTCTCTACTGCTCTCTTGCTCCCGTGTGCTACTTCCGGATGACGACTCCTCTGCTAGCTGCACCCGAGCCTCCAGGCCTCAAGGTCACCCCCCAGACTGGGGGCTCCCTCCCGGGTGAGGCCTCCACAGCACCTCTGCTCCAGATTGGGGATTGGTCAGGGCTCCTTAACATACACCAGAAAGTGACACCTCCTCATCCATCCCTTTTTCCAGAGCCTTCTAGCACCAAAGGGGAGGAGTATCCAAGGGGTGTCCCTTCCTGCAATCTCCAGTCCTCCCTGAGCCACTTCACAGGCCAGATCAAAACAATCAGGCCTGCACTCACTGTCAGGCTTGACTAGATTTTGCCTCCCCTAACAAAAACTCACTACAAAAATGCACCTATCACTATGGGGGCGCTACACATCATACCATACCATCAGTATTTGTATTCATGTTTGGTGAATTAAAAATCTATATAGTTTAAGATGGTAACCTAATATTTTTAAGTATTATCTGATGGCTGTTTCTTGGTTGGCCTTCTGCTTTCTGGCCCACTGTTCCCTTGTCTTTGGAGCTCTATCCCACAAATACGCAACTGGTAGGCGTGTTATTGGGTCAGCTAGAGGGCGCTCCTGTCCCTCTTGGCTGTACCTATGCCATAGCCTAGCCTGAGCCTGCGCAGTGCAACCTGGTTATGGTGCATGTGTGGGCTTGGGTGCCGATTGGATGCCCGAGGCGGGACACCTATACAAATGGACGCTGTTTCAGCTCACAGGCATTCCTGAACGCACGAAACATGCTGCGGTCTCCTGATAACCATTCTGGCATAGGGACCTTGGGCTCTGAAGGCAGGGCAGCTATGGTGGGAGATAGAAACTGCTGCTGCTGCTGATGAGGCAGGTGAGGATAGTTCTTGGACATGCTCCTCAAGCCGTTGGTATCCCTCCTGCAAGTTCTTAATGGCTTGTGTAAGGCCAGCCAAATGCTGGCAAAGATCTTCCATTGGAGAGGCCCCCTACATGGCTGTCAGTTACTGTCACGCACCTGGTGGTGGAGTTTGGCTTATGCAGAGAGCAACCTCTCTTAAGACCCTAATTCCAGAACCTCTGGAAGTGCAGAAACAAGAAACAGCCATCAGATGTCAGCATCCAGACCTTACTCCACATGGTCTGGATGGCAGTGGTTTTGTTCCTACAGGGGGAGTTTTTCAGGTATGTCTAACGAAAGCCCTTTCAACTATGCACCTTGGCTGGTAATTGCTGTGTGGTTTAGCTCAGATGTTTACCTTGCATTGTATCTTTTGTCTTTCTATTTAGTTCATGCCTGCCCATTGATGAGTTCCTGTTACAATTCCTGCTAGCTTTGGCGTTGATATCTTGCTGAGGACTTGTATTACATATTGATCTTCAATCTGTGGCATTTCATCTGCCTTGTGATATATTATATTCACTACCTCTTTACAGATACTTCATTGCTTTCAGGTAGGCTTATCACTTGTCTCCACACATTTTGGTTATGTTTGGGCATGTGCAAATCTGCAAGCTATATCATTGGTGTTCTACCTATATGTTGCTATCCTTTTAGAGCTATATAATTGAGATATCCTGAAGAACCCCCTTGGTTATTAACAACTGCCTGTCTGCTTACTGCTTTTATTTGGCATTTCATACTAATACTACATAGTAAGTGAATTTTCACTATAATATACTATATGCACTTAGTTGTTTCTTTACTTACCTACCCCCCCCCTTTTTTCTGATGTTTATAATCTCATTACTACACATTTATAAGTTTCTGTGATAAATGTAAAGCTATACAGCTCATAGTCCAGGCATTTATTCTCCCCTATGACATGGTTAAGCGTTTAGATATCTCTGTCCTACAAGTTTAGTATAACTACCTTAATACCTAGTATACCTCATGTTATGGGCTCCCCCATATTTGCTGGTTTGCTTCACAGCTTTGTCAGTCAGCCCATCAGTTGCCTGCCAGTTACCAACAGACAGCCATTCATGTTTTTTGATATCACCGTTTTTTTATTTACTGTTATGGTTTATGTACTTGTATGTAATACTTACTTGTTCTTTGCACACACTAGTGGCCTTTAAGCTCCTGAGGAAGCACTCGGCGCACAACATGTTGAGCAATTGAAGAAGGCTGATACCACATACCGACAACATTAAGCACTCTGGATACTACTACACTTATATGATGGGTTTACATGTTTAACCACTTGACCACTGGGCACTTAAACCCCTTAACAACCAGACCAATTTTCAGCTTTCAGTGCTCTCACATTTTGAATGACAATTACTCAGTCATGCAACACTGTACCCATATGATGTTTGTGTCCTTTTTTTCACACAAATAGAGCTTTCTTTTGGTGGCATTTAATCACTGCTGGGTTTTTTATTTTTTGTGCTATAATTAAAAAAATACCGAAAATTTTGTAAAAAAATGAATGTTTCTTCGTTTCTGTTATAAAATTTTGCAAATTAGTAATTTTTCTTCATAAATTTTGGCCAAAATTTTCCTGGTTTATTATATGTGATAAAAAAAAAAATGGTTTCTATACATCGTCATATTTAAAACCGGTTTTAAATACTTCTTTTTAATGATTAAAC
>BLSH010293706.1:142220-152414 GCA_018402905.1 Glandirana rugosa | reverse complement strand
GTGCTCTCACATTTTGAATGACAATTACTCAGTCATGCAACACTGTACCCATATGATGTTTGTGTCCTTTTTTTCACACAAATAGAGCTTTCTTTTGGTGGCATTTAATCACTGCTGGGTTTTTTATTTTTTGTGCTATAATTAAAAAAATACCGAAAATTTTGTAAAAAAATGAATGTTTCTTCGTTTCTGTTATAAAATTTTGCAAATTAGTAATTTTTCTTCATAAATTTTGGCCAAAATTTATACTGCTACATATCTTTGGTAAAAAAAAAATAGTGTATATTATTTGGTCCTTGTGTAAGTTATAGAGTCTACAAGCTATGGTGCCAATCACTGAATATTGATCACACCTGATGTACTGACGGCCTATCTCATTTCCTGAGACCCTAACAAGCCAGGAAAGTACAAATACCCCCCAAATTACCCTTTCTTGGAAAGTAGACATTCCAAGGCATTTAGTAAGGGTTATGGTGAATTTTTTGAAGTTGTAATTTTTTTCCCACAATTCTTTGCAAAAGGAAGATTTTTTTATTTTTTTATTTTTTCCCCAAAATTGTCATACATTAACAGGTTATTTCTCACACCCAGCATATGCATACCACAAATTACACCCCAAAATACATTCTACTACTCCTCCTGAGTATGGCAATACCACATGTGTGAGTCTTTTACACAGCCTGGCCACATACAGAGGCCCAACATGCAGGGAGCACTGTCAGGTGTTCTAGGGTAATTTGACTACCTTTCACACTATTGTGAGGCACTGTGGTGGCATGGATATTGTTTTTCCTGACTCCAGTAGGCTACAGTGTCGTGGAAAACATAGTTTGAGTCTTCTGTTGGTCAAGAGAGGAGTGTTGGAGAAGGCGTCCGCCTAGGTGATGCATTTCAGAATTTGTTTAGTCCTCACCGCTCAGGGCTGTCAGCTTTCACATCCCATCGGCAGCGTCTGCATTACATGGTGGACAATTACTTCTGGGCCAAAACAGAGATGGAGAGCTTTCCAGTTGATGATCCACTGGCTTACTGGCTCAAGAGAATAGACCACTGGCCAGAACTTGCCCAGTATGCTATTGAGTTGTTGGGCTGCCCTGCAATCCAGCATGCTTTCAGAAAGGACATTCAGTGCTGCAGGAGGTTTTGTTACTGATCATAGAACGCGTCTGTCCACAGATTCCATGGACCGTTTGACTTTTATCAGAATGAATCAGTCCTGGATTACCAGCTATGAAGCCCCTGATGCTGATGTCACTGATTAAGTGTTTTTGAGATGTGGAATCTCTGCAGGAGTTTGAGGCTGCCTAACTTTGAGGGTGTTCAATCACTTCATCTGGAAGAACGTTTTTGGTATAGGCTTCATGGGCACAATTAACACCCAAAGACCAATTTTTCAGCACCTGTTTGAGGTGCATATCAGTGCATTTTTTTTTTGCCTTCATCAGGAGAACATCTATATGGTTACAGTGGGAAGGCGCCACTGATGCCCAAAGAGTAATTTTACTGCACCTGTTTGACAGGTGCATATCATTGTAATTTTTTACAGCAAGGCAATTCTTGCTTTCATCAAGAGTACCTCTATAGGGTTACGGTGGGAAGGTGCCAACACCCAAAGACCAATTTTTCTGCACCTGTTTGACAGGCGCATATCATTGCAATTTTTTACAGCAAGGCCAATTCTTGCTTTCATAAAGAGTACCTCTATAGGGTTACGGTGGGAAGGTGCCAACACCCAAAGACCAATTTTTCTGCACCTGTTTGACAGGCGCATATCATTGCAATTTTTTTTACAGAAAGGCCAATTATTGCTTTCATGAAGAGCACCTCTATAAGGTTATGGTGTGAAGGCACCATGGACACCCAAAGCCCAATTTATCTGCACCTGTTACTTCTATTCAAAGTCAAAGTGACACCAGAATTTATCCAAAAAATCTCTAATCTTGTTCCCAGTTCAGTACATTGTGGCCTCATCATACACATTGGCTCCCCAGCTGAGCAAAATATAGGCAGCTTGCAGGGAAAATTTATTTTTTTTTTTTTTGCTTTATAAATGCAATTATTGCTGCATCAGATTCTAGACATGGTACAGATCTGCCACTTTACAGGTAGGCTAAGGGGACCCCCCAGGCACTATATTGGAAGGAATTTTTCATTTTTATGCTTTCACTTCAAAAATGAAAAAATCACTGCTCATTTGAAACAATGTTTTTTACAAACTTTTTTTTTCATTGATACATGTCCCCCAGGGCAGGGCCCAGACCCCTATAACCATTGTATGCCCAATTACTTGCATATAAGCCTTCAAAATGGGCACTTTTGGTTTTTGACGTTTGGGTCCCATTGACTTTAATGGGGTTCATTATTTTGGGTCCGAACTTTCGCAATGTTCGAAAGTTCTGGTGCAAACTGAACAGGGGTCCGTTCTTCCCATCCCTAATCTCTTGTGTATGATCCTGGATCTGGCTTCTGACTCCGCTTCCTGCTCTACTTATCTGTCAAGATTCCCCTGCACAGCTAGAGTGTCAGCTGCCTTGCTGACATTCCTGCACAGAATGTTCATCAGGTGTCTCATCAACTTGATCATCAGGTAACTACACTGCTGGCTACCGGTGCTTCTTTGGGCACAGCACTCTGTCACCACCTTAAGAGGTACTCTGCACTCCGGGCAAGGAGAACCCTCTCGTCAATTCGGCATCCGACCAGGTATGTGGCAGGCCATTAAAGACTATTTACATATACAATCGGCTGGCTGGTGATCTCAGGATCTTCATATGGCAAAGCATATATGTTTGCAAACTTTATATAATCTGGGCACATTCATGTATACATCTAAAAATCCTTTATATAAACTATAGCTAGACTTTAAAGACAACAGAGGAGAAAAAAGGAATGAAAAAAAAACAAAACAAAAAAACGCTTGCTCTACCAAGCTTGTATCAGAAACCATTTTTGATTTTCTACCAGTGTCTCGCCTTCAATTCTTACTCCCTGTTAATAAGATAAAACTCATTTTACTTCCAGTGTGAATTACTCCCAGGAGAATCACAACTAATACAGCCTTTGAAGGTGCAAGAAACAAAAAGTAGAAAAGCTAATTGGGACTCTTGGGAAATTGATACTATAACAATTTGTCAAACTGAAACATTGTTAATGATGGGAATTAGTGTTAATATATGCAGCCGGTGATAGAATAGGAAGAATTTAAACTTGATACACACTCAGTGGCACATACGCAGTGGTACGCCTACTTGTTGACACAGATAGTTCAACAGTGAGTGTGCCTGCAATTCAGCTTTGAAAACATGGTCAAAAAATTTAGTTGATGTGCAACAAAACATTACATTGAGATAGTTTTACCAGAATGAGTGATCTAAATCAGTGGTTCTCAACCTCAGTCCTCAAGTACCCCTAACAGGCCATGTTCTGGGAATTTCTAGATAAAATAGCTGTCCAAAATACCAAGCCATTGACTCTGATTTGAAGCACCTATGCAAGATAAAGGAAACCTGCAAACATGGCCTATTGGGGGTACTTGAGGACTGAGGTTGAGAACCACTGATTTAAATGACTGTGGAATGTTTTTTATGCCAAACATGGTGGTCGCAGTATCCCAGAAATTTATTAACCTTTTGGGATTTTCATGTATTACTGTCTCTAGGGTATTCAGAGACTGGTGCAAAAAACATAAAGACATCCTATTACTTGCAGTTTTTGAGGGAAACCCTCTTGGCAATGAAAAACTTCAGAGAAGAATAGCCATGCATATTCAAGCTCACATCTGCCTAAAAAAAGATCTTTTTACAACAATGATGCTTTACTGAGCATACAATCTTGAGGAGAAGGATCTGCCACATCGGAAGATCATACAAGGTTCCTGTCAGCTGAGACCAATCTATGGTGGACAAGTCATCACCAAAACTGTATGATGGAGACTGGAAAGACTGATGGATCTTAATTAATGCTGTGGCCTGCTAATGGTAGGAGGAGAATTTCTTCAATTCTTGTTTTAGTTCACTATCATCACTCTGGTCCAGCCTTTCTCAACCAGGATGAGCTGCCAAATCAGAAAACCATACAGGGTTCTGGTCAGCTAAGAATAGGAAAAAGAGGCTACAGTGGACAGTGGAAAACCAAAACTGTATGATAGAGGCTGGGAAGACTGATGGATATAATTACTGTAGCATGCTGATGCTAGGAGAACAACTTCACTGCTTGTTTTAGAACACCATCAACACTCTGTGATCCATCCTTTCTCAACCAGCAGGGCTGGGACAAGGGGTGGGCAGGAAGGCCAGGTGCCTTAACAAGGGGGAGAGGGCACTCTGCAATTACTGCATGCACACTCCAGATCGATGGTGGGCAACTAATGGATCCTAGCCTCCCTTCTATCAGGCTGCCACTGTTGTCACACTGTGCCCCCCTCGCCCCGACCACCCACAGCCCTCAAGAAAAAAGCACTGCACATGTGCATCTGCCCACCCACCCTGTTGCTAAAAAGCAAGTGAATGGCCAAACATCAGCAGTACATACTCCATGCTAAGTATGGGCAGTCAGACGATGGGAGGGCAGAGAATGAGCGCATCAAAGCAGGCAGGGCAGTATGCCCATCAATGTCATACATTAGAGTGCAGATGCAGTTCTGAGTGCTAGATGACCATGTTCCAGCACTGAAAACCAGGGTTTCGTGGAACCATAGGGTTCCTCCAGTGGTGGCTAGGGGTTCCTTGAGCTGTGTGCCATGACAGATCTCCCACCTACACTGACAGTTTTCAACTTGCATCCAATATAAGGGGTCACATCCACACTTGACCACCAATGTAGGAAGGCATTTTTCAATGGACCACTAACATAAGAGGGCACTTCTCCACTGGTCTGGCAATTCTCACAGTCTGTGTTTCTTTCTTGCCATTATCATTCTTGTCTTTTATGATTATTGTTAAAAATATTTTTTTGCATGTAGAGTAAGGGTGGAATATAATGATCTGCTTTCCTTGTCAAGTTCTTTAGTTATAGCACATTCTTTATTACTTTTCTTATTCCTGCATCTACAATTTAATGACCACTAGGAATAAGCCCTCGGTTCGAGTCGAGCATAAGTTTGACTCAAACATCGGGTGTTCGGCCGTACGCCAAATTCCGAACATTATGCATTATGGGGCTCTCGAATTTGGCACGAATGCCCCATAATGCAGTGCGGGACCGCAGGAAATGCCGCCCGCTGATTGGCCAAAGCATGTACATGACCTGCATGCTTTGGCCAATCACAGCACGCACTGCTGTGGGAGCCATGATTGGGCCAGAGACAGGGTGCCTTTGGCCAATCATGGCTCAGGGGTCTCAGTCCCCACCCCACACTATATAAGGCCGCTTGAACAGTGGCCGTATGTAGTGTGTGAACTGTGAACGGGAGATTGGAACATTCAGCTAGTTTAGCTAGGTTAGCTAGTGGCGTGTAGGCAGTGTAGTATATAGATCTAGTGTAGAGTATATTCAGACAGTGCCTATAGAGACATGTTTTTGTGTCTCGTTGGCCTATAGATACTCTGCACTGCGTAGTGAATGTTAGGCTATTTATCTAATTGTTTTATTGTTTAGCGCTACCCTATTTGGATTTTACTCATGTTCACATATTGAAAGACCTGTGCATTTACTGTTCCAGTACTGGCTTGGACAGTTGGTCAGTTAAATGCAAAACACATCATTCTATGCTTATCTGTAACTCATGTATTTTATCATATATGATGCTGGTTTATGTGCATAAAACATATTTTTTCTCTTCTCTATCAAGTTCTAATTGGTGGTCTATTGAATCCCCTGAGGAAGACATGGTGATGGCGAAACATGTTAGGAGACATTTTTACATCTCATAAACCACCAACCTAGCTTCAAACCATCACTGTACCTGTATCTGGAACTTTTTAATTTGTTCTTGTGTACAATACAAAGTACTCTTTTAATGGAAGAAATAAAATTGATGTTTTTTAATACTTGTATTAATTAATCTCTTTGTCTTCCTGGCACCGCTACAGTCCCACTTGGGAACCATAACCCCCCTTCTTCTTTGAATTTATGGGATGAGGTGTGTCATGAATAGTGTCTGTAGGGGTCAAAATCTCAATCTTTTCCACAGTGTAGACTATATATACAGCTGATTCAGTGTATAGTATATAGAGTCAGTTCAGGCAGTGAAAGAGTATATATATACATATATATATATATATATATATATACAATATACAGGCGGTCCCCTAGTTACAAGCACCCGACTTACAAATGACTCCTACTTAAAAACGGAGGGACACAACAGGAAGTGCGAGGAAATCTACCCCTAGAAAGGGAAATTCAGTCCTGTAAGAGTTATTATGGGAAAAAGGTGTCTCCACTGATGCTTTATCACCAAAGCTTGTTTCCACAACAACCCACAATTTTCAAAATCCAATTATCATTGGGACAGGAAGTGAGGTGAAATCTTCTGAACAGAAACATAGACAGCAAAACAAACATTACAGGGGTGTTAACCCTTCCCTATGTTATCCAAACAGCTTAAAATAGTTCTTTTAGCTGAAGCTACACTTAAAAGATGTGCCTGTTCCCACTTACAAACAAATTCAACTTAAGAACAAACCTACAGACCCCATCTTGTTTGTAACCCGGGGACTGCCTGTATATATATACAGCTGTGCTCATAAGTTTACATACCCTGGCAGAATTTATGATTTCTTGGGCATTTTTCAGAGAATATGAATGATAACACAAAAACTTTTCTTTCACTCATGGTTAGTGTTTGGCTGAAGCCATTTATTATCATTCAACTGTGTTTACTCTTTTTAAGTCATAATGACAACAGACACTACCCAAATGACCCTGATCAAAAGTTTACATACCCCAGTTCTTAATATCGTGTATTGCTCCTTTTAACATCAATAACAGCTTGAAGTCTTTTGTGCTATTTGTGGATGAAGCTCTTTATCTTTTCAGATGGTAAAGCTGCCCATTCCTCTTGACAAAAAGCCTCCAGTTCCTGGAAATTCTTGGGCTGTCTTGCATGAACTGCATGTTTGAGATCTCTGCAGAGTGGCTCAATGATATTGAGGTCAGGGGACTTTGATGGCCACTCCAGAACCTTCACTTTATTCTGCTGTAGCCAATGTCAGGTCTTGGCCTTGTGTTTTGGATCATTGTCATGTTGGAATGTCCAAGAACGTCCCATGCGCAGCTTCCTGGCTGATGAATGCAAATGTTCCTCCAGTATTTTTTGATAACTTACTGTATTCATCTTGCCATCAATTTTGACCAAATTTCCTGTACCTGTGTAGCTCACACATCTTCAAAACATCAGTGATCCACCACCGTGTTTCACAGGCCTTGTTGACTCCTCTCCAAATGTAGCATTTATGGTTGTGGCCAAAAGGCTCAATTTTGGTCTCATCACTCCAAATAATTTTGTGCCAGAAGGTTTGAGGCTTGTCTCTGTGCTGTTTGGCATATTGTAAGCTGGATACTTTGTGGTATTTGCATAGTAATGGCTTTCTTCTGGCTTTCTTCTGGCGACTCGCCCATCTTTCTTCAAGTGCCTCCTTATTGTGCATTTTGAAACAGTCACACCACATGTTTTCAGAGAGTCCTGCATTTCACTTGAAGTTATTTGTGGGTTTTTCTTTGCATCCCAAACAATTTTCCTGGCAGTTGTGGCTGAAATTTTAGTTAGTCTACCCGACCATGGTTTGGTTTCAACAGAACCCCTCATTTTACACTTCTTGATTAGAGTTTGAACACTGCTGATTACCATTCTCAATTCCTTGGATGTCTTTTTATATCCCTTTCCTGTTTTCTACAGTTCAACTACCTTTTATCGCAGATCCTTTGACAATTCTTTTGCTTTCCCCATGACTCCAGAATCTAGAAACGTCAGTGCAGCACTAAAAGAATGATGCAAGAGTCTGTCAGGAGTCCAGAAACTCATTGACCTTTTTTACACACACTAACTACAAGCAAACAGGTCACAGGTGAGGATGGTTACCTTTAATAGCCATTCAAACCCCTTTGTGTCAACTTCTGTGCATGTTATCAGGCCAAACCACCAGGGCATGTAAACTTTTGATCAGGGTAATTTGGGTAATTTCTGTTGTCATTATGATTTAAAAAGAGTAAACACGATTGATAATAAATGGCCAAGAAATTATAAATTCTGCCAGGGTATGTAAACTTATTAGCACAACTGTGTATATAAAATACGCTGCATTTAGTGTAGACCATATAAACAGCTCATTCAGTGTATAATATATAAAGTAAATTCAGGAAGTGTAAGAATATATATATATATATATATATATATATATATATATACACATACGCTGCATTCAGTGTAGACTGTATATACAGCTCATTCAGTGTATAGTATATAGAGTCAGTTGCCCTATATTGTCATGACAATTTTTTAAGTAAATTACAACAGCAGGGTCTGTTCCTGCGCCCAAGAGTAATTGTGAGGAGTTACAGTACAGTGTTCTCGTGCCACAAACACCCAAGGCCCAATTTTTCGGCATCTTTTTGCCTGGGGCATGTCATTACAATTTTTTTAATAAATTACAACAGCAGGACCCGTTCCTGCGCCCAACAAGAGTAATTGTGAGGAGTTACAGTGTTCTGGCGCCACAAACACCCAGGGCCCAATTCTTCTGCACCTGTTTGCCTGGGGCATGTCATTATAATTTTTTTAATAAATTACAACAGCAGGACCCATTCCTGTGCCCAACAAGAGTAATTGTGAGGGGTTACAGTGTTCTGGCACCACCAACACCCAAGGCCTAATTTTTCTGCACCTGTGACTGGGTCATGTCATTACAATTTTATAGAGCGCAGTCTCCGTAGTATTTGTAATACAGTTCAGACTATATGGTGCAGTCAGTGTTGTATATATAACAGTGTACTGAAGTGCAGTGGAGGCTGGTGAAGTTTTAAGATGGTGGGGCGCCAGACCCCGCCCTTCCTTTTTGCCTTATCCCACTTCTTAGAAGCCACACCCCTTATAGACTCCACCCACTCAATGTACAGTATAACTCAGCTGTCAGTCTTAATTCTCAATAAAATATTGCTGGCTCATTCATCCATTAAATCCCAAAGGTAAAGAATTACATGAGCTGTGAGGTCTGCACAGGAACCCAGCACAGACTGGTATTATGTGGGGTTTCATATCCCATCAAGCTCCATCCTAATTCCTTATTTTATAATAGGAACGCTGGAAATCCTCCCCTAACCCCTGACACATGGTGAGCCAAAGAAATGTCCCTGGTTTTTGGAACTGACCGGCTTCACTAACATAAATCTTCATTATCTGTCAAAAAAAGTTCAAAACATAATTATAAAATCAGACGATTTAAGATGGCATTCATTGGAAAGCAGTTATTGTAGAGGAATTGTCATGGCTATACATTCCTCTTGTTCTGTTGTTTGATGCTGAGATACACAGAGGCTGAGCACAGGCAGTAATCTGCAATTAGTCTGCTGACATTGGGGAACCACAGAGCTCAGCAGCACCGCACACCCTCAGCTCTTCATACTTTACTGTTTAACAGGCAGCTTCAGCCAAAACAGCAACTCCACTCCTGGTGACTTCTTCATCCCTGCATTGGAAGTCATGAATCATTACCAACAATGCACTGAATGCAGGGATGAAGAAGTCACCAGGAGTGGAGTTGCTGTTTTGGTTGAAGCTGCCTGTAAAACAGTAAAGTATGAAGAGCTGAGGGTGTGCGGTGCTGCTGAGCTCTGTGGTTCCCCAATGTCAGCAGACTAATTTCAGATCAATTACTGCCTGTGTATCCCTGTGATTTACATGCTGGCTCAGGGTTCTTATCCTACTGCTGAGCTTTGGAAGGGACCTGTACAGCCTTATCTGTTATCTATGGATGCAGACTAATCACTGCCTGTGTATTGCTGGGAGCTCCCTGTCATTTATGGTCAGTGATCTTACCACTTAGACATTGCTGTGCTTGATGTGTCCGTCACTAATCAGACGTAGGTATCTATTGTCTATTCCGACATGTCCAGGGAAGGTTTCGAGTCGTCATCCTATTCTTGGGACTCGGTCGTACATTTAGTGTCCCTATGTGTCCGTCATTAACTAGACTTTAATCAGACGACTGTAACCCCTTGGTGTCTCGAGTCGTCGTGGCGTGTGGGAGTCGAGAAGTA
>BLSH010293706.1:109760-139545 GCA_018402905.1 Glandirana rugosa | reverse complement strand
TCTGCAGTCTCTGACCGTCTTCTGTACAATGTCTGCAGTCTCTGATTGTCTCCTGTACCATGTCTGCAGTCTCTGACCATCTCTTGTACTATGTCTGCAGTCTCTGACCGTCTCTTGTATCATGTCTGTAGTCTCTGACCATCTCCTGTACTAAGTCTGCAGTCTCTGACCGTCTTCTGTACAATGTCTGCAGTCTCTGATTGTCTCCTGTACCATGTCTGCAGTCTCTGACGGTTTCCTGTACAATGACTGCGGTCTCTGACCGCGATAATGTGATAATGACATTGTCAAAAAGGGGCAGAGAATGGGTGACCTTAAAATGATGCCTCCCCCTGAAAAAACTTCTGCGGACGCCCATGTGTCCTATATGTCCCATTCTGCCTTCTTCTGTCTGCAAAAATATTCACTGTCAAGGTAAACGCTGTCTTTACAAACCAATAACCTTCTCTGATTCCTGTCTTCTGTTACAGCATTCCTTTGAGGCTCAGCATTCACAAATATCATAAGTTCTGAAACACAGTGCTCACCGGAACTTCCAGTAGTGCTCTGTTCGCCATATTTTTACATTTCAAGAAGAAGGGTTTATAAAAAAAAAAGTAAAAATGTATGATAAAGGGCAAAGTCTCCCAGTAATGTTTTTGGGTTAACACTGAAGGTTTCTTCTAAAATTATCTGACAATAAATACTCCCCAACTCAATCCCCCAACATAGTAAATTAATAAACCTGATGCTCTGCCAATTTATAAGCAAATTCGATAAATCAGAATAGCAATATCAAAAAAAGATAAATCAATCGTACTTCCACTTTACCTACACATTGCTCATTTATATTAAATGCGGCTGTGCTTTCTGCATTTTTTCCTGTTTTTTTTGCCGCGTTTTTACTAGGTCTTTACTGCGATTTTGCCGTGATTTGTGTTTTTTTCGGTGGGATTTGTTGCGAGGCAGATTTAAAAATGCAAATCAAGGCAAAATCGCTGTAAAAACGCATTAAAAAAAACACCATTTGCATTTCTGGTGCAGCTCCGTTGAAGTTTATTGCATGCAAAACACAAACTGCAGTGAGAAAAAAATTCCCCGACCCTTTCCAAAAAATGCAACGCCGCAAAACGCACAACAAATGTGAACTACATCCATAGGAAACCACGTTAAAGCGGAGGTCCGGGCTTCCCTGCAAAAATTAAAAGTCAGCAGCTACACATACAGTAGCTGCTGACTTTTAATAATAGGACACTTACCTATCCTGGAGTGCAGCGATGTCTGCACCCGCCGCTGATCTTCGGATCGGGGGTCGGGTGCAGCCGCATCCATTGCGGGTAAGGGAACCCGGACTTGTAGCATTATAGCGTCACGCCGGGCACCTTACTGCGCATGCGCGAGGCTCCGCTGCGCTCTGCTATTGGCCAGGCAGCCAGTAGCAGAGCGAGGAGGGAGCCGGGCTGCTGACGTCAGTGGCCGCGGCTGTCGGGCCGAGCTCCTGGATGTGTAGAAAAGGACACCTGTCTAAAGACAGGTGTCCCCTTCCCCCTCCCCCCGAAAGGTGCCAAATGTGACACCTGAGGGGGGGAGGAATCCAATCAGCGGAAGTTCCACATTTGGGTGGAACTCCGCTTTAAATGGACTGTAGTGCGTTTCTGCAAACTGCAAAGCGTGGCAAAAAATGCATAGGTGTGAACCTAGGGTAAAAAGATGTTGAACAACTGAAACCCACTATGCCACCTTCCAGATACAAATACCAAATAATTGGTGCAAAACTGTAATATCTAAAATAATAATATAAATATTGTGTCAGTATATATGATACCTTACAATATATTCCCAAATAAATCAATAAATAATGTATTCTTGAACATTTCCCAATACCTGTGGAATACTTATGTGGGGTTAAAAAGGCGTTCCAGCCTGGGGAAAATACAAATACTGTACCTGCTGACTTTTAATATATGGACACTCACCCATCAAGGGAGCCCGCGATGTAGACACCCCAGCCTGTCTTCAGATCGGCTGTCGGGTACTGCCACCTCCATTTCCACTAAGGGAAACCGGCAGTGAAGCCTTTTGGCTTCACAGACGGTTCCCTACTGCGCATGTGCCAAACGCGCTCGGCTTTCTAATTGGCCTAGCGGCGGAGGAAGGAGGAGGGGGGCCGAACTTCTGAGGGACAGAGCCATGGTGCCCTCTCCTGGAACTGGGGCCAGGGACCTGTCAAAAATAGGTACCCATTTCCCCCTTTTTGGTGGAACTCCGCTTAAAAGAGGTTGTGAACCTCCCTGTAACATTTGTACCTATATGTGAGGCTAGAATAAGGCTTGCCTATAGGTACTGTAAATATCTCCTAAACATGCACTGTTGATGTCATCGGTGCATGCACTCTGAAGGAACAGCTGCCTGTGCCGTTTCTTCATGAGCGAGCGCTGTGACTGGCAGTTCCCGTGTGCATGCACAATAGTGACATCATGCGGCTCCGGCCAGTCACACAGCTGGAGGTCGTGGCCCTGGAAGGAAGACAGGCAAATATGGATGCGGCTTGCAGCAGGGATGATGTGGGCTTCGTTTGCAGGTAAGTGTCACATAATGTGCTAGAAGACGATGCATACTAGCACATTATGCCTTTACTTTGCAGAGACGGAGGAACATTATTTTATTTTTTTTACAGGGTTTACTTCCTCTTTAAGAAGGGAGTACCGGTGCTTTGCTTTTTTAATATTAATGTTCTTTTAAACACTTGCCTACAGGGCACTTTTACCCCCAGGCCAATTTTCAGCTTTCAGAGCTCTAACATTTTGAATGACAATTGCACGGCCATGCAACATTGTACCCATATGAAATTTTTATCATTTTTTTCCCCCACACAAATAGAGCTTTGTTTTGGTGTTATTTAATCACCACCGGGGTTTTTATTTTTAGCTAAACAAACTAAAAAAGGCCAAAAATGTTGAAAATAAAACAAAAAACCTTTTCCCCCGCAGACTCCATGGCAGCTACTTGTGGGTTAATCCCACCTCTTCTCTAACCCCATAGGACCTTCTATAAGTTTAGCCCCTGGCCTAGCCCGCGTGTTCCTTATTTGTCCTCCTCCATGGACCCGACAAGACTCACCAATACATATCGTCCCAGGTAGCATTGTCCTCAGCCTGTGTGCGGGGCAGACGTTGGGGTAGTGGTGTCACCCCTTCGCCCAGTACCCAGCCACGGCGGGTGAGTTGCGTGTAGGCCAGGAAAGCCCAGGAGGGACGGCCTGTCAGTACCTAGGGTGATGCTGACGCGGATGGCAGGGTCTCAGAAGCAGACTCCATGGCAGAAACAAAGCTCAACAATTGTACCTGTGCACCGTCCTGTCTCCCTGTCTCTCTCTCTCACTGTGCACATGGTGGCTGCAACGCTCCTGTGTTCCACGCCGCTGCAGGGTCTTCCGAGTGCGTCGGCGCATGCGCGGAGCTCAGCATGGGTCCAAGGCTTGGCTAGCGCAGGCACGGGGACCGGCTTCTCTGGTCTCAGTGGCTTGTGTGCATGCCTGTGTGGACGGAGCGGTGACAGGGCGGGGCGGGAAGTTTAAATTGCTGTCAGCCCTGCTCGGTCTTGGGAAAGACTGCGGGCAGTGTGTGGCAGCTTCCCCAAGCCCTGTCCTGGCCATACCCAGGTAAGAGGGTCCCCCTTCTTGCGGGTACTCGTTCCTTGCTCCTGCAGGTGACTGGAGTGTGGTGGACTGGCTTACTATGTCGCCCATTCTCTATAGGTAGACGCACCTGTGCCCCTCCCCTGGCGATGGACAAGTCTCCGTCTCTGTGCGGCCAGCCCTCGCTCAATAGGTATAGCGGGGGCTGCAGGGGAGGTGGGGGGGGAAATTTGTGGCCCTTTTCCAGCTATTGCTCACCATGTTCTCTCCTCCTCCCTTTTTTTTTCTCTCTTTCTGTGTCTTGTCTGTTAGCCCTCCTAGGTCGAACCGCCAGCAGACCTCCAAGCAAGACGCCAGAGACATGGTTCCCGGCACCATGGATCTTCAAGGAGCCGGCATCAGGGAAGCTCTCACTCTTCCAGACACCACTCTCACCACCGGGACTGCCACCCTGGTCACAAGACTTGTTGGGGCTGTCACGCCCATGTCCCCAGGAAGAGGTCACTCTGTGACGCATGTTACACCCGGGTATCAGGAGAGAGGGAGGCTGACGACCAATGAGTGGAGTCATTGGTCAGACGGGTGGTTCAGCAGTCACTGAAGGAATTGGCACCACCCCATACCTATAGTCAGTCCTCTGCCATTGGCTCGCTGGAAGAAGGCACCCAGGAGGATCCGGGTCCGTCCCAGCCAAGCTTTTCTCCCCATGCACTCTCGGGCAGCAAGTTGGAGGGAGATGACCCCGCTGGCTTTGACACCACCGTGGTCCCATCCCTGATAAGGACTCTCTGGTGAAGCAAAGGAAATTTTTCAAGCATCTGGGGAAGGAGCATCCCAACTTCCCACTACTTCCGGAGCTGAAAGATATCTTCACAGAGGAATGGGAGAAAGCAGATAGGAAAGTCTCCCTATCAAGCAAAACAACTAGACTCTATCCTTTTAGGAAGAGGACGTCAGGTATTTGGAGTCCGCTCCCCTAGTGGACACATCGGTCATGAGGTTAGCGAAACATGTCACCTTGCCGTTGGAGGACGCAGTATCTTTCTGGGAGCCCCTAGACAGGAAGATCGACCTAGACCTCAAAAGAATTTATGTGACAGCAGGCACAGCCTGCAAGCCCTGGCAGCCATGTCTAAAGAGATGGAGGTATGGGCCGAAGAGGTGGAAGCTGTCTTATGCAGCGTCTTAGAGGAAGTAGAGAAGAGTGTTCCTATTCAGGAGCTGAAGTGGACATCGTCCTTGCTGGGGGAGGCCTCCCTAGACATGATCCGCCTGGGGGCATGGGTGAAGCTGTCCTCCATTACAGCTAAACGGGCCTTATGGTTACATCCTTGGCTGGCGGACCCCGCCTCTCAGCAGGCCTGGTGCAAGATTCCCTTTGAGGGGTCCTCGTTGTTCGGTAACAAGTTGGACAAGGATATTGCCCGGGCCACCGGTGGGAAGTCGGGGTTCTTCCCTCCAGATAGGCACATGTTTGGCCAAAAGAGGTCACAAACCAGAAGACAGGCCACAGATCAGGCACAGGACGCCCACAGTTACAGGCCTGGCTGCAACTTCAAGCGAAACTGGAAGAGGGGCCAGACGTCCGCCCAGAGAACGGCCAGGAATACAGCGTAGGCCGGGCATGAAGCACCAAAGTCCTTTTGAGATTGGGACCGCCCAGGCGGGTTGGGTGGAAGCACGCTTGCTCCAATTCCAGCACATCTGGGCGGCCTCAATCTCAGACCCCTGGGTCATAAGGACAGTTTCCTCCGGGCACTCTCGGGCCTTCTTAAATCCTCCGGTGCTCAAGATCATTCCTACGATAGTGCCACGCTTGGAGGAGAAGAGACGAGTTCTGTTAGAATACGTGGACTCACTGATGGCTCAAAGCGGTGCCAGTGCCGGAAGAGGAAAAATTCCAGGGACTCTATTGGGCAACGTGGGTTGGGGAGCCCACTGTGGGGCAGAGTTCGCCCAAGGGAGGTGGGGCCCACTCCCCCGTATCCCGGTGTCCAATGTCCTGGAGCTGAGGGCGGCCAACTGTGCCCTGCGGGCCTTCCGCCACCTGATAGAGGGGAAGGCGGTATTCCTAAGGATGGACAATGTGGCAGCGGTCTCATATGTGGAGAGACAAGGGGGGACACAGAGTCTTTCCCTACTGCAGGAGGTGGAACCAATTCTAACATGGGCCCAAGAGTTCCTGACGGACATCTCGGCAGTCTATATCCCGGGAGCTCAGAATATGCAGGCAGACTTTCTGTCCAGAACCCGAGTCAGCAACGGGGAATGGTCCCTTCATGTGGGAGTGTTTAACTGGGTCCGATCCCTAGGAGTCGACCCTGGGGTCGACCTGTTTGCCTCCCCGGACAACCACAAACTCAGGAACTACTACTCACGGGCTTCTGCCCCCAAGCTTTTGGGGTCGATGCCCTGACGGATGTGTGGAGGTTCAGCAAAGCTTACGCCTTCCCACCAGTGCCTATTATACTCAGGTTCCTGCAGAGGCTAAGATCAGAGAGGGCCGAGATCCTGGTGATAATACCCTTTTGGCCCAAAAGGCCCTGGTTCCCATTGCTAACGCAGCTGAGTTTTCGGGCCCCAGTGCCTCTCCCTCTCAGACCGGATCCCCTATCGCGGGGGGCGGTCCTGCACTTATGTCCGGAGCGGCTGCACCTGATGGTCTGGTTCTTGAGAGGGGGAGGCTGGAGGCACTAGGTTGCACCCCAGGGATGATCTCCACTCTCATGAGCTCCAGACGTCCCAGTACGAACAGGGTGTACGAGCGAATCTGGGCCAGATTCACGCAGTTCGCACGTTCCCAAGGAAAATCCTTCAGATCCCCTGGAGTACAGGAAATCTTGGGGTTCTTGCAAACCGGACTTGAACTACCTCCAGCGGTGTGCTCCCTGAAAGAGCAAATATCGGCTCTGTCCGCCTTTACCGGGACCACTTGGGCTAGCCACCCGCTGGTCCATCAATTCCACAGAGGGGCAGCAAGACTAAGGCCGCAGAGGAAACCTAGGTTCCCAAAGTGAGACCTTCCCTTGGTCCTCGACTACCTGGCGGACCCTGCACAGGGAGATATGAGGACGGCTTCAGTAAGGGACCTGTCTATGAGAACAGCCTTCCTAGTGGCAGTGACCTCGGCTAAGAGGGTCTCGGAGATCGGAGACCTGGGGCACAAAGAGCCATTCCTGACCTTTTTTCCGGACCGGGTAGTCTTGATCCCCATGCTGGGCTCAAAACCTAAAGTCACATCAGTGTTCCACAAGAACCAGGAGATATCTCTCCCTACCTTCTAGTCCCCAGGGACTGCCGAGACGCACCGCCTGGACGTCGGGAAAACGTTGGAAAGATATCTTCAGGCCACAGCTACCTTCAGGCAGGACTCTTTGTCCTCTTCGCTGCGAAGAACAAGGGAAAAAGGGCCTCATCCAGAACGATTGCATGGATCGTCCAAGTCATCCAGAGGGCTTACAGGGCGAAGGGCTTGGCCCCTCCAGAGGCGGTAACGGCACACTCGACCAGGAGTGTTTCTACCTCCTGAGCCGCAGCGCGGCAGGTGGCGCCGGAGGTCATCTGCAAGACGGCCTCGTGGTCTTCATTGAACACCTTCATGACGCATTACTGTGTGGAGCCAGCGTCACTGTCTTCTGTTTCGTTTGGTGTTAAAGTTCTGTCAATAGACTGTGTGAATTAAACTTTTGTTCAGCATTCCCGCCCATGTGGTTTTTGCTAGTTAAGTCCCACACGTAGCTGCCATGGAGTCTGCCAGGAAAACTGAAAATTTACTATCAGACACTTACCGTAATTTTCCTTTCCCGGTGGACTCCATGGTCAAGAGGAGGGGGGCTAGTTACGGAACATGCGGGCTAGGCCAGGGCCAAAACTTATAGAAGAAGGGTCCTATGGGGTTAAAGAGGAGGCGGGATTAGCCCAAACGTAGCTGCCATGGAGTCCACCAGGAAAGGAAAATTACGGTAAGTATCTGATAGTACATTTTCCGTTTTCATAGTTTTTTATAAAATTTTGCAAATAGGTTTTTCTCCTTCACTGATGTGCGCTGATGAGGCGGCACTGATGGGTATTGATGTGCACCGATAGGTTGCACTGATGGGCATTGATGAGGAGGCACTAATGCACACTTATAGGTGGCATTGATGGGAACTGATAGGCTGCACAGATGGACACTGATGGGCACTGGTAGGCAGCACTGATAGGCGACACTGAGGAGGAGGCACTGATTGGCAACACTGCTGAGCACAGATTGTCAGCACTGATGTGCACTGTTGGGACTGCACTGATAATCAGGACAATGATAATCAGTGCCCTAATTATTGGTGTAGATGTCCTTTTTACAGAAGCCAGTTATCAACTTTCTTCTCCCTTACTCACGCTGTCAGCATGAGGCAAGGAAAGCCAATAACGGGCTTCTGTTTACATTGTGATCAGCTGTGATTGGACACAGCTGTTCATGTGGTAAAGAGCTGCTGATTGGCTCTTTACCTCAGTCTGTTATCAGCAGTGTCCGGAGGATACTGTGATTACAGAGCTGGCCGCCCGCGTGCTGCAGCGGGCGCGATTATGGGAACTGCCCAGAACTGACAGTCTGCACTGTAGCCGTCATTCGGTATAGTGCGGTCAGCAAGTGGTTAAAATTGGCCTATATCTGAAAGAACCACACGCTTGCCAACAACCTGCTACTGACTTTACTGGATGGGAAGGTATTGCACGTTTCAATGTCCTCAATCTTTCCAACTCTTTAAGGCTGAAACATCAGAGAATAGTGTAATTGTGCTTGATGTTTTAGGTTCATGTTTAAGTGTAGACATAAATGCTTGGGTTGTCAAAGTGTTCATGTATATGCTATGGAGGGATGAGGCAAAAGAGAATTCATGAAGTTTTGGAAATATACTAAATAAACAATATAACTGAACAACCACCATGCAGACCTCCCTAGTGTAATAGCTAATGATTGGCTGTCAGCATTAACAAGTGTACTCATAAAGATTGGAGGTTTGGAAAGAATGGACATTTTAGGCATACTTTTTTACTTTTTTTTTTTTTATATATTTATTTTTACACATCAGTAATGAGAAAGACTAGGACAAAGATAAAAAAACAACATATATTATTATTATTATTATACAGGATTTATATAGCGCCAACAGTTTGCACAGCGCTTTACAATAAAGAAGGCACACAGTACAATTACAATAAAGTTCAATACAGAAGGAATAGAAGGGCCCTGCTCATGGAGCTTACAATCTGAAGGGATGGGGAGGTGGTACAAAAGGTAATGGCTGCAGGGGATGATCTGATAGAGGTGACTCAAGCACAGTTCTTAGGTGGAGGTGGGGTAGGCTTCCCTGAATAAGTGAGTTTTCAGGGATCGCCTAAAGGCAGACAGGGTGGGGGCTGACCGGACATTCTGGGGCAGTGAGTTCCCGAGGATGGGAGAGGCTATGGAGAAGTCCTGTAGGCGAGCAAGGGGGAGGTAACAAGGGAGCTAGAGAGCAGGAGGTCCTGTGAGGAGCGGAGAGGATGATTGGAGTGATATATGCAGATGAGATTGGTTATATAGCTGGGGGCAGTGTGGTGGATGGCCTTGTATGTTGTGGTTAGTATTTTGAATTTTATACAGTGGGGTAGGGGAAGCCAGTGAAGCGATTGGCATAGTGGGGCAGCAGTTGCGGATCGGTTAGTAAGGTGTATAAGTCTGGCAGCAACATTCATGATAGACTGAAGGGGGGATAGCCTGTGTAAAGGTAGGTCAGTGAATGGGGAGTTGCAGTAATCAAGGCGGGAAATAACCAAGGACTGAATAAGTTGTTTTGTGGTGTCGTTAGGCAGGAAGGGGCAAATTCTGGAGATGTTGCGGAGGTTAAGGCGGCAAGATTTAGCCAGTGATTGAATGTGGGGGCTGAAAGAGGTTGGAGTCTAGGATTACATCCAGCACCCTGGCATGTGTGGAAGGACCAATGGTTGTGCAGTTGATCTCAGTGGTAAAGTCATGAGGAGGGGATCGGGGAGGAGGAAATATTACAAGCTCAGTTTTAAATAGATTGAGTTTGAGGAAGTGGCGTGACATCCATACCGATATGTCATTCAGTAAGTTTGTGATGCATGAGGAGATTGAGGTGCAGAGTTGAGGAGTCGAGAGATATATCTGGGTGTCGTCAGCATAGAGGTGGTAATTGAAGCCATGGAAAGTTATCAACTGGCCCAGGGAAGAGGTATAGAAGGAGAATAGGAGGGGCCCAAGGACAGAGCCTTGGGGTACCCCAGCAGAAAGAGCTAGAGGAGCGGAGGAGATGTTGTTGTATGTGACACTGAAGGTGCGCTGAGATAGGTAGGAGGAGAAACAGGAAAGAGCAGAGTCACGGAGGCCAAGGGAGTGGAGTTTATCGAGGAGGAGTGGGTGGTCAGCTGTGCCAAAGGCAGCAGAGAGGTCTAAGAGTAGGAGAATGGAGTACTGGCCATTGGTTTTAGCAGTTAGTAGGTTGTTGGTGAGTTTT
This sequence comes from Glandirana rugosa, assembly GCA_018402905.1. Classification (NCBI taxonomy): domain Eukaryota; kingdom Metazoa; phylum Chordata; class Amphibia; order Anura; family Ranidae; genus Glandirana; species Glandirana rugosa. Next base: position 129,429 of record BLSH010293706.1, on the reverse strand, counting down.
AGTAGGGCAGTTTCAGTTGAATGTTTTGGGCGGAAGCTGGATTGTAGGGGATCGAGAAAGTTGTTGTCAGTGAGGTAGCAACTCAAATGGTTGTGAACGAGGCGTTCAAGAAGCTTGGAGGCAAATGGGAGCAGGGAAATGGGTCTTAAGTTATTCAAACAGGTGGGGTCCAGTGAGGGTTTTTTAAGTATGGGGGTAACCAGTGCATGTTTGAGTGAAGAGGAAAAGTTGCTGGAAGAGAGGGAGAGGTTGAAGATGTGGGTTAGAGAGTTTAGGACAGAGCAGGAGGGTGGTCATAAAAGTTGCGAGGGGACAGGGTCCAGGGGGCAGGTGGAGGGGTGGGCTGTGGAAAGGAGTTTGACAACTTCCTCAGAACTAACAGGATTGAAGGAGGAAAGTGTTGAGTGGGGTGTTGATTGGTGGAGGAAGCTGGACGCAGGATATCTCATCATGAATTGTGTCAATTTTGTTTTTGAAGTGATTGGCAATCTCCTGGGAAGTGAGCAAGTTGGTGGGTGGAGGCAGTGGGGTGGAGTAAGGAATTAAGGGTAGAGAAGAGTTGACGAGGCTTGGATGAGAGGGATTTGATGAGAGTGGTATAGTAAATTTGTTTAGCGGAGTGGAGGCAAGAGTTGTATTTTAGGAGGGCAGATTTTTAGAGGGTGAAATCTTGTAGGGATTTCGTTTTAAGCCATTTATATGAGTGAATGAGATTTAAAACATGTCTCGGTGACCAACCTGGGCTGGTAGGCTAAAGAGGATTCCTAGGCTTGACAGTGACCCCAGTATGGTAACATATGTAGATATGAGATGACCTAAACACTTGTCATGCTGCAATAATATATAAGGGGTTAACAGAGCCAAACCAGAATAATGAATTCTGCTTATTGTTCAAGGAGTATATTCAGACATGCTTGACAAGTTTCGCGCTCTGGACGTGCTTCTTCTGGAGCTATATAGATCTAATAGGATACAAGAAGGGCAGAATGACTATATATGAAATATAGTTATGTATATTTCTAATTTTGACAAAGAGAAAAAGGACATATACCGCACATAGGAGATAACACGAACATAACACAACATAAACACAGCGACCCATACAATGATTTGTCTACTTACATATATATATATAATGCAAAATGTGTTTGTCACTGAGGTAGGGCAAACAGGTGAGCAGGAATTCCAAATGGGAACACCAACTCATATGAAGTAACTATGGGGTGCGGCACATGAAAGAACAATCATCAAGCTCTGATGGATAATATATATATCCGGTTTTTGTTCCATACTAGTCTCATGTCGAAAGTGAAGAGGTTACTCACCATACGAAAATTCTCGTAGGACAGAATACAACTTCATAATTGATGTAATGTGTTGAATAGTTTTGTATGTATTCTTTCATTTCTGAGCATGCCTAGTCTTGCTTTTACGTTTTTTTCGGACAAAAACCGTACTAGTTAAATGAAAATCGGACATTGTGTTCACGTACAATTACAATTTTTTAGTCTGCACATCCAGCTTTTGTTGTATGAAAAATTGGACTTGGCTGTCAAAAGCACCATACTAACGATCCGAAAATCGGCAGATCGTTCGCCGGACAAAATTTTACTTCCGATTTTCGTATTGCGTGTTAAGAGTGTGCAATAACATCAAAAGATGGATGGGTACTAAGCCGGCAAGTCCCCATGATTCTATAAATATTACAAGTAAGGGACAACATTAAGTATCAAATCCATAGCTAGCAAACCCATTTTTTCCTTTCTCCTATTGAAGAGATTTTTCTTACCAGTGCACATGGCCCATAACGTGTGTCCTTGACTCTGGGGTCCCGAGGAGTGACTGTGTCCTGCCTGAATGAGGTCAGACTAGCCACCATATAAGTACCCATCCTAAGCAGGAAGCACACACTCCATCGAAACGGCGTGTGATGTTCCTGACCTGGCCGTCACTCCTGCGCATGCACCACCCATGCCCGAAGCACCCAGAAGTCGCGGCCACAGAGCGCCTAAACCACAACACAGAGCGGCTGCGTCCGGAAGAGAAGGAGGCCACCGAGTGAGGAGCACCCTCTGTTGGGACTATCCAGCACCACACACATCGCCACTCTGTGAATGGGCCAAAGTCCAATTGGAAGGCTTCCTGAGTGGCCTTTAAGAAAAGTATGCCTAAAAAGTCCATTCTTTAAAATCCTACAATCTTTATGACAAATTTAGGACACGGCATAGTGTATCATTAATTGTGCTGTCCACAGTGCCACCCTGTGGTGACAGCATCAACACATTAAACTATTAACGCGTACTCACATAAAATGTTATAAAAACTAATAAAAGACAATGACAGAGCCAATGACGTCATCACGTTGCCGGGGGCAGCTAAAGACGGCTACAGCGTGGGCTTACTTTGATCGGGACTCAGCTGATCACAGATCAGGGTTAAAGGCCAATCACAGCTGCCCTTTGCCAGGTGCTCAGCTGTGTCCAATGACAGCTGATCAGAGGATGTAAACACAAGCCATTATCGGCTTTTCGTGTGAGGAGAGAAGAAGAGAGACGATAACTGGCTTGTGTTAAAGGTACATCGGCACTGATTATCAGTGCAGCCCCAATGCTGTCAGCCAATGCCCACCAGTGATGCAAATCAGTGCTCACCAATGCCACCTATCAGTGCTGCTAATCAGCGCCCACCAGTGCCTCATCAGTTACACCTATCAGTGCCGCCAATCAGTGCCCATCTGTCTTACCTATCAGTGCCCGTCAGTGCTGCCTATCAGTGCTACCTCTTAGTGCCCTTCAGTGCCACCTATCAGAGTCCACCAGTGCTACCTATCAGTGCTACCTATCAGTGCAACCTCATCAGTTCCCACCAGTGCCTTCTCATCAGTGTTCATCAGTGCAGCCTCATCAGCACACATCAGTGTAGGAGAAAAATTACCTGTTTGCAAAATGTTATGATGATTTTCTGATTTTAAATTTTAACTATGAAAAATGTTTTTTTGTTTTCAAATGTTTGTACTTTTTCATTTGTTTAGCAAAAAAAAAAAAAACAGCGGTGATTAAATACTACCAAAAGAAAGCTTTATTTTTATGAAAAAAAACTATAAAAAATGAATATGGGTACAGTGTTGCATTACCGCGCAATTGTCATTCAAAATGCGACAGCACTGAAAACTGAAAATTGGCCTGGGCAGGGAGAGGGTTAAAAGTGCAAGTGATTAACCACTTCAATACCAGGCACTTATACACCTTCCCACCCTGACCAATTTTCAGCTTTCAGCGCTGTCAGATTTTGAATGACAATTGCGCGGTCATGTAACTCTATAACTAAGCAAAATTTTTATCATTTTGTTCCCACAAATAGAGTTTTCGTTTGGTGGTATGTGATCATTTCTGGGGTTTTTATTTTTTGTGCTATAAATAAAACAAGACTGAAAATGAAAAAAAAAAACGTTTTTCTTTGTTTCAGTCACAAAACTTTGTAAACTCCATCACTGATGGGCACTGATGAGGCAAACACTGACGGGCACTGATGAGGCAGTACTGATTGACACTGATGAGGCGGCACTGATGAGGTGGCACTGATGGGCACTGATGATGGGGCACATATATGCAGCACTGATAGGTGGCACTGATAAGCGGCACTGATGGGCACTCATAGGTGGCACTGGTAGGCACTGATAGGTGGCACTGATAGGTGGCACTGGTGGGCACTGATAGGCGGCAATGCTAGATGGCACTTGCTTTGTGGTCCTTCCCTGGTGGTCCTGGGTGGCATCTAAGATGGCACTGAGTGCCATCCCTGTTGGGCACTGTGTCCCTTACCTGGTTGCCCCTGGGTGGGCTCCCTGGTGGTCAGGGTGGGCTTCCCTGGTTGTCTCACTGGTGGGCCTGGGTGGGCATTCCCTGGTGGTCCTAGGTGGGCTCCCTGGTGGTCCTGGGTGGCGATCCTAGGGGTGGCTGCACTGATAAACAATCAGTGCAGACCCCCCCTGTCAGGAGAGCCGCCAATTGGCTTTCATCTAGTTGCATCTGCAGACGCGAGTAGCGGAAAAGCCATTATGCTGCTTTTCCTGTTTACATTGTGATTAGCCGTGATTCGTCACATCTGATCACGTGGTGACAGAAGCTCTTTACTACGATCGGAGATGCGGTGTGTCAGACTGACACACCGCATCACCAATCGCCGAGATGTGCAGGCCCGTGGGCGCGCCGGTTTGTTATCCTGCTGACGCCCAGTCAGGATAACTGAACCACTTCCCGGCCATCATTCTGCATACAGCGGTTGGGAAGTGGTTAAAGGAGTTGTAAAGGCAGAAGGTTTTTTTTTATCTTAATGCATTCTATGCATTAAGATAAAAAAACTTCTGTGTGCAGCAGCACCCCCCTAATTACTTACCTGAGCCCCATCTCTCTTCAGCGATGTCCATGAGTGTCTTAGCCATCCAGGACACTCCTCCTGATTGTCTGAGACACAACAGTGGCGCCATTGGCTGGCTCCTGTAGCTGTCAATCAAAGTCAGTCAGCCAATCAGGGGAGAGAAGGGCGGGCCCGGGTTGGGGCTCCGTGTCTGAATGGACACAAGGACCTCTGACTTGGCTTGGGTGCCCCCTGTAGCAAGCTGCTGGCTGAGGGGGCACTCGATAAGAGGAGGGGACAGGAGCAGCAAAGAGGGACCCGAAAAGAGGAGGATATGGGGCTGCTCTGTGGAAAACCAGCTGCACAGAGGACGTACATATGACATGTTTTTTATTAAAAAAAAACAAAAACAGGCCTTTACAATCACTTTAGGGGGCTTTGTCTCAATCCCAAGCATAGCATAGTATTCGTAGAGGGGGACTACATTAGTGCACATACCACATACATGGGTTTGCAGTGTATTTCTAACCCCTAGGGGGTGCATCTTTTTATTTTATTTTTTTGTTCTCACTGGGCAGGTTTTTTGTTTGTGTGTTTTTCGCATAGTTTATTCACATGGATTTTATTTTGAGCCTCTTTGCCCACTTTATGTATAATAGGGTGTCCTGCTTTATGCTCAGTTTATTGATTTGGTGTTGTGCCGCATTGTCTTTTACTATTTTCAGGTTTGGAAATGATTTAGCTTGCAATATGGCAACATTTTATAACTTGTTGGCAGCCACTGAATTGGTCACCAGCAACGTCCATGTGCACGGGGCCCCTCTCATTGTCCTCATGTTACAGTAGGGATGCACACACCTGGTACAGGGAGAAACATTACCACCTTCATCTCCACACTTCCAGACCTCACATATACAGTATATTCTGCACATTGCATTTCCAACACAAACTTAGCATGACCGCTCAACTCTTCCACTGTCCTCACTGCAAGTCCCCCATAGGTGTATTCTCCAAATGGGCTTATTACAGGCCTACCCCAAAGCGTTCACTTATTCAGCATACAAGCTTACATATTAGTATACCAGGCATAGCCAAATTCCTTTACCTCTGCCCCAGGCTCTAGCTTATATAGGATATACTAGCTTCACCAACTATACCCACTCAGAGGAGGGATCTCGCTCAAAGAAGCACTAACCCCTGCTTACAAACTTGTCATATTTTTATTCCTATGCACGTCACCTGACAAGTCCAAAATCGATCAGATCACAGACCATTATCTCATGCCAATGGACAACATATTACCTTTACTTGTAATGCACCACAATCAGACTGAAGCCTCACTAGATTCAATGGGGTTGGATTAAAGTGTAACTTCAATTTTGTTGAGAAAAAAACATTCCCCTCTGGGTGATCTATGATACATTGTTAGGATTATAACAAACTTTCTTACAGATCCCTACTTTTTGTTATTCTGAGGAAATCCCTGTTTGCTCCTCTGTGCCTCTGTGCTAAGTGGGTCTAATGGGAGTGGTTTCATAATTATCAGTCAGCTGTGGCAGCAGCAAGGCTCTAATGAGGAAATCTGCTGGGCCTGCATCCATTTAGACGTGTTCCTATTGGAAGTATCTCACCAAAATTACATTTTTGTTGCAGGGGATGCCTGAAATCTGGCTTGTATCTTAGGCAGAGTTCTGGGAAAATTGGTGAGCCAATCACACAAGCAGGAAATTATGTTTCTGGGGAGTGGTCGGTACACATTCTGTGTACAGAACAATTCCAGGTAGCCATATTGCATGGCATTTATAGAACATGACAGTGGCTGTAGATTGAAAAGGAAAGGTAATTTTAATAACATTTAATTATAATATGACTTGCATCGCAATTGTACACGCTATATAATTTTGTCTTTATTTGCTACTTTTTTTCCCCACGAAAGTGGAGTTACCCTTTAAATCAACCCCTCTATATCTACTCATGTTAATCAGTGCATGTGGTCACAGTCTACTAATCAATTACCTTGGGATAATTGGGGAGTAAAAGTTGTCCAGTTATCAAAGAGAATGTTCACTTTGCAAAATGAATGTTCCCTTGTCTTAGTAAGTAGGAAAAACTTCACTTAAGTGAGCAGTCTTTACTTCTTTTGTAAATTAACTTAATTGCATTAAATTATATTTTATTGATTTTTTTTTTTTTTTTTACTAAATGGTGCAGATGGACAGGAATGAATCCTGACTGGCTGCACTTTGGCTGTGATTTTAGCATTCACCTTTTTTTTTTTTTTACACAAAAAAGCCCTCTCCTTCCTCTGCCTGCTGGCACACAGTGAGCTGTGGGTTTGGGATACATGTTTTATTCACCAGAGGGTGATATCATTTCTGACAATAAATTATCTAAGTGTGAGAGGAAGGAAGCTTCTTGGAAAGAACATTGATTTCTCAGCCCCTAGCTGGGGCCGTGAACCTAATAGAAGAAAGGACAGTTCAAGCCTCTATTATGTATATATGAATAAGTCATTCTGTGCATTATACAATGGACCAGGGGAAAAACCTGCATGCAGATGAATGCATCTGTAAACAGCAACACAAAACAGCATTATATATACACATAGACACAAAAAAATGATATATGCAGTATATATATATATATGAAAAAAATTATCTGAATGGTATCTTTAAATTACACAAACAACTGCCCACACATGTTTAATTCTGATTCTACATTTACAAAGCATTGTACAAAAATATTTCAGCTGAAGCAAGATCTAACTCATTAATTAAATGTGGATGAGGTTGTATCAAACATTTATTAGACAAGACGGAACATGGGAGGATTGTAAAACAATATGATTGCATGCTCTCCGTTACATTTACCAATGACTACTGTATATATAAATTGAATGGATTGTCTTGGTAGACCCTCACACTGCATAGCTGGTAAATTCAATGGATCTGTACATGGATTAAGCTACAATTGTAGTAGAATGCATCAAACTGTTGAGTAAATCTGCCTGTGTAGCCTGGGGCCCAGAGAAGAAAGGTGCTGTGTGTAGTAAAGGGGTATGGGACATTGCATATACAGTATTAGAGAGGTATGAGGCACTGCATGTAGTAGGGAGAGGCACGAGACACTTCATGTAATAGAATAGTATGTGTACCTGTAAGTACAGCAACATATAGTGGGTGCAAGGTACTAAAGATTTAGTTCACAAAGTGTTGGCACAAGGATAAGGATCTTGATTTTAGTGAGGTGGCTGTAAGTGTCAAATCAAAGTTTCATTGAGCAAAACTGAAAAGAATAACTGGAAAAATAAGGATCCTTATCCTTGTGTATTAGCTTGAGCCTAGATTTGAGGTTGTAATTTAAAGGGTAATTTCACCTTTTCATGAAAAATAAAAAATATCCTTGCAACCCCACCAGGATCCGCTGCACATAGCAACCGTGATGCCCCGTGCTGCTGGTGTAGAGATTCTTTGTCATGACCTGTGTACTTGCTCGGGTCACCTGCTGGTGGCACTGTTGTATGGAGAACCAAAAGGTGTAGTTCTGGTGGCCACCAGTGGGTGTCTCCCAGCAAATGGAGTACACAGGTCATTAATCTAAACCTGATGGGGCTGCTGGGACTATATAAGCCCGCCTTGCACCCAGTCCCGGTGCTTCAGCGTTTTCCCTGAAAGCCGTACCCTGCCCAAGCCTGACCTGTCCTGATCCGTGTTCCAGACCTGTCCTGATCCATGTTCCCACCTGGAGTTCTGTCCCCCTGGAACCTGCTTCTTGCCCCCTCCTTCACCATTCAGCCCTCAGTATTTTCCTCCCTGTTCTCCGCATTTGATATCTGCCTGTTTTGCCTATGTGTGTTTTTGCATTTGTATTTAGTCAGTTAGATAGTTAGGTGTTTGTTTTTGGGTTGCTGTGTTTTCACCTTCTTTCACTTGCATGTTTATGTTACTGGTGTTAGATGTTTTACAAGTGTGTCATTTTCATAATACAATGTATTTTTTCACTTATACATATAGTCCTGATTCTTTTAGGTGCAGCCCATTGATCTGCTTCCCCTTGCTGGATGCTTGCATCTCCTGAAGCCATACAATCAGATCGGCTGCACCTGGGAACCAGGTCTAAGCACTTGCTAATTGCTGCAAGATGCACTTTGAGGAGATCCTGTATTTTTCACTTCTGGCAACAGAAGACAAGGATTACTGCCGCCAAATTTTGAAAGGGCAGACCAGGGAGCAATTGTTGGAATGCATCTGTATGGCTCACGTTTTTTTTTTTTACCAAGGCAGATTTTTGTTTGAGGATATTCAGCCACTCATTCAATTATGTGCAGATTTGGCTTTGTCTGGTGTCCCTTGTGGTGGAGATGATTATACCCCTCCTTTCAGTGCGAATCAGGTTGACTCCTTGGTTTGGTTGTGGGAAGATGACTCAGCCTTTTTCTTGGAACACTACTCAGCTTGCTCCCAACAGATGCTAGTAGAATGTATTAACTCAGTACAATCTCTGATCAGACAGTCAGCATGCAAGGTGGATTTTGTGCAACCATTATTACAGGCATGGTCAAATATATTGCACTCAGCCTCTGTCAGCCTGCAACCACTCATTCCTGTGGCTAGACCCCTGCATGTCTTTTCCTCCATCACCCACAGCAACCACAGTTGCAGCACAATATACCCTGCCACAAACTAAATACCAGTGCCCTGTTTCCACCTGCTGCACCTTTGCTGCCTGCAACTATCCCACAGAAATCCCACTCAGCAACTGCTCCCTCTTTTTTTACCTTCCTCCCATTCTTTTCTGCCTTCAGCTGCACACCCTACACACAGCCCTGCATCCACATACAGAATTTCAATAACTAAACCAAAAAAGAAACAGAATTTTTCCCAACCCGCACTATCCTGCCACTATCCAATCCTACAGCCACATCAGCCGAGGTGTCCCAGTCCACTACCACATCAAATAATCCTTTCCAGTCTGCCTCTAAGCCAGCCACTGCAGTCCAACCCACCACGGTTCCAATTACTCCAGCCAGGCCTGCCACCATTCCTGCCACATTGGATTGGCCCATGGAAATTAAACCTTCTGCTGCTGTCCTGCCTCTCGCTATTCCACCTGACTGTACTGGTCCTCTGTCCATCACCCAGTTTGGCCCTATGGACTCTTTACCGGCTAATGAATTTGACTTCACTCTTTCTGTTCCTGATGCCCTGCCAGGTGGTCCCATTCCTGATGCCCTGTTTGATCCTGTTCCTGAAGCCCAGCCTGTTACTCCGGTACCTGCTGCCCAGCCTGCTGTTTCGGTGCCCGCTTCCATGCCTGCTGCTCAAGTGCTCACTGCCCAGCCTGCTGTTTCGGTGCCTGCTGCCCAGCCTGCTGCTCAAGTGCTTGCTGCCCAGCCTGCTGTTCCAGTGCCCACTGCCATGCCTGCTGCCCAGCCTGCGGTTCAAGTGCTCACTGCCCAGCCTGCTGTTTTGGTGCCTGCTGCCATGCCTGTTGTCCAGCCTGCTGCTCAAATGCTCACTGCCCAGCCTACTATTTCGGTGCCTGCTGCCATGCCTGCTGCCCAGCCTGCTGCTCAAGTGCTTGCTGCCCAGCCTGCTGTTCCAGTGTCTGTTGCCATGCCTGCTGCCCAGCCTGCTGATCCTGTGCCCGCTGTTCAGCCTGCTGATCCTGTGCCCGCTGTCCAACCTGCTAATCCTGTGCCTGCTGTCCAGCCTGCTGCTCCAGTGCCCGCTGTCCAGTCTGATGATCCGGTGCCTGCTGTCCAGTCTGATGATCCGGTGTCCGCTGCCCAGTCTGATGAGCCGATGCCCGCTGCCTAGTCTGATGATCCAGTACCCGCTGCCCAGTCTGATGAGCCAGTGCCCGCTGCCTAGTCTGATGATCCAGTGCCCGCTGCCCAGTCTAATGATCCAGTGTCTGCTGCCCAGTCTGATGAGCTGGTGCCCACTGCCCAGTCTAATGATCCGGTGTCTGCTGTCCAGTCTAATGATCCGGTGCCTGCTGTCCAGTCTGATCCGGTGTCCGCTGATTCAGTGCCTGATGATCCGGTGTCCGCTGATCCAGTGCCTGATGACCCGGTGTCCACTGACCCGGTGCCCGCTGATCCAATGCCTCATGACCTGGTGCTCGCTGATCCAGTGCCTGCTGATCCTGTGCCTGATGACTCGGTGTCTGATGACCCAGTGCCCATTGATCCAGTGCCTGATGAACCAGTGCCCGTTGATCCAGTGCCTGATGACCCAGTGTCCACTGCTCCACTGCCTGATGACCTGGTGCCTACCACCCAGCCTAATGATCCTGTGCCCGCTGATCCAGGGCCTGATGACCCGGTGCTCACTGATCCAGTGCCTGATGACCCAGTGCCTACTGCCCAGCCTGATGATTCTGTGCCCGCTGATCCAGGGCCAGGGTCTGCCTCTGCTGGGTTCATACCCGCTGTCCAGCCAGCTTGTGATACCAGATCCAAACTTCCAGACCCTGGTGGCGGGGCGCATGATCTATTACCTAATTCAGGGGGCACACCCCCCAGCAGGTTGGAAGACTCTGACCTGAACAACACAAGGAAGCCTGCAGACATGGAGTGGAGACTTTGTTGCACTTTTCCCACGTGGACTGTTAGGTTAATAGCAGAATGGATCATCCGGAGGCCACTCCTTAAGGGGGGGAACTGTCAGGACCTGTGTACTTGCTCGGGTCACCTGCTGGTGGCACTGGTGTATGGAGAACCAAAGGGTGTAGTTCTGGTTGCCACCAATGGGTGTCTCCCAGCAGATGGAGTACACAGGTCATTAAAGTGGATGTAAACCTGAAAAAAAAAATGTAATTAATAATTCTGCCTGGTAGAGTATAGCATGTCATATCATCTGTGCCCAGTCTTGCCACAAAGAGTTAATCCAACTGTGAGTAATGAGCTTATCTTTTTTCAGGAAGAGAAAGTCTGACTAACAGGGAAATACACCGTCGATCTGCCCCTTTCTCTGTGAGTGACAAGCAATTTGCTCATCTCCTTCACACAGCAGAGAAAGTTTTACATGCCCCCCTCCCTCCTCAATGATTCAGTATAGAGGTGGGTGGGGAGGTTTGTGACATCACAACTCCACCCACCAACCTCCATCAAACACCCTCTGATTTCAGAGTTTTACAGAGCTGCTAGTGCTTACAGAAAGGACATTTGAAAGGTAGGGATAGATGCAGGAGGCTTGCATGTATATATACATTAATACTGTGTCATTAGTTTATACTGGGTGGTTGGTGGGTTTACATCCACTTTAAGCTACACCTGATGGGGCTGCTGGAACTATATAAGTCCGGCTTGCACCCAGTCCCAGTGCTTCAGCGTTTTCCATGCAAGCCATACTCTGCCCGAGCCAGACCTGTCCAGATCCATGTTCCAGAACTGTCCTGATCCGTGTTCCCACCTGGAGTTCTGTCCCCCTGGAACCTGCTTCCTGCTCCCTCCTTCACCATTCAGCCCTCGGTATCTCCTCTCTGTTCTCCTTTGATATCTGACTGTTTTGCCTATGAGTGTTTTTGCATTTGTATTTAGTCAGTTAGATAGTTAGGTGTTTGTTTTTGGGTTGCTGTGTTTTCACCTTCTTACATTGCGTGTTTATGTTACTGGTGTTGGGTGTTTTGCAAGTGTGTCATTTTCATAATAAAACTTATTTTTTCACTTATACGTATAGTACTGATTCTTTTAGGTGCAGCCATTGATCTGCTTTCCCTTGCTATAAAGAGATCACCTAAGGAGATGGGATTGGTTAGCCTTGCTAAAGAGAGGTTACTAGATGTTACTCTGTTCTAGGGATGCAAGATAGGAGACAGAAATTGTGCTCAGCTTACTAGAGGGAGAAAAGGTTTACCCAATGTATCCATGTAAACTGCATAAAAATAAATTGTCTACCCCCCCCCCCCCAATAACCAGTGTCACAATGTGGAAAAAGATGAACAAAATGTCCCAAAAGCCCCACCCAAATCAACCCAATTGTGCTCAACAACCAATTCTAACAATCATGCACTGAGTGCTTGGGCATCAGTGATCTAGAGCTGTTCCTTTTGCCATAGGCTAAACTCATAGGTATCAATTTGGTTAGTTCCACAACAGTGGCCTGCTGAGGGAAAAAATGTGGCCTGTTTATCATTATCTGTTGGAGCTCTCTATGGTCCTCACTGTTCTTGAAGGGCACGACCTAACAGTTCCACACCCAATTTATATGCCCACCAAGGGGAAAAGAAAACCGGCCCAGACAGGTTGGGGACTCACCCTAAAAGGGGAACTAATCCCCTGTTACATTTAGCTCATAAGGAATTATTATGACCTTTCAGGTACTACATCATCAGATTCAGAAGCAAGTCAAATGCAGTGCGCTCTCAGGAACAAAAGCCTTGTATTCTAGAGATTCATTTGAGAATATAATATGCTTTTGTTTGCATTTTATGGAGATTTAGGCTCCGTACACATGTCCGCAAATGGGGGGCGACAATCACTGTAAAAAAGTGCAAATAGAATTGCGGGATGCCCGTTGCCCAAAAGAAGCTCCTGTATTTCTTTTGGGTGATGGGCGTCCCACGATTCTGTTCACACATTTTTACCGCGTTTTTCGCCCGAGGAATCGGGGGAAAATTGCACCGCGTTTCTGGTGCCCCGCAATTTGCTACTATTGCGAATCGTGGGCAAAATCTGGGCAATCCCGTCCACAATTCACAACGCAGAGATGTGAACGGAGTCTTAAAAGCAGCTGAATTGCAGCATAACAGGACATGCTGTATTTACAAAACCACACAACGCATGTCACTCTAAAGAATCCAATCCACATTCGAAACCCTTATTTCCAAGCCCTGCAAACAATCTTCTCAAACACATGGCAAATGCAAAACACAACTACATATGCAAACACTTAGGGCCTACTGACATCTATCAGTTAACTGCAGTGCATGGCAAAACACCATAATTGCATTCATGCACTGTGGTGCGATTCATTTTCAATGAAACGCCAATACACTAAGGCAGTGCACCTCTAATGTTTGTGCACTACAGTGCACCACGATACACAGTGATGCAATATTGTGCATCGTGTCGCACTGCAGCTATGTAAAAAAAGGTGCTTGCTCAATTTTTTGTCCGTTTTGATGCAATGAGTGGTGTAGCACCCTCTAAGTAGGTAGGTGCTAAAGGTTAGATTTTTCGGTGAGAGTAGGAAAATTTACGCAGGCCTAGCTGGTGAATAGGCCTGTTTGTTTTCATTCTGGGCTGGGAGTGGCTCATGGTAGGGCTGGGTGACTCACAGGTAGTGTCATTAGGAACTCCCACTTCTTTCCAGAAGCTTCTGGTGTTTTTTGGAAAGAGAGGTGAAGCAGGGAGGTGTAGCCACCTGGGGCAATTTGAGGAGCCCAGACCAATCCCCAATCTGGATTGGCAGGGGGCAAGCCTCCTTAACCACTTCCCGCCCGGCGTATAGACAATTGACATCCGGGCAGGGGGTTCATTATCCTGACTGGATGTCTATTGACGTCCTCAGGATAATCCGCAATCGCGCGCCCCTGGGGGCGCGCATCGCGGCGATCGGTGGTGCCGTGGGTCGATCCGAAGCCTTTTACCATGTGATCAGCCGTGACCAATCACGGCTGATCACAGTGTAAATAGGAAGAGCCATTGATTGGCTTTTCCTCTGCTCAGGTCTGCAGACCTGAGCAGCGGAGAGCCGATCGGCTGCTCTCCTGAGAGGGGTGGGGGCTGCGCTGAACATTTATCAGCACAGCCACCCTCAGGATCACCCCACTGGACCACCAGGGAGCCGGATCAGGGCCACAGGGAGCCCCCCCCCCGCCGGACATCGCACACAGGCCGCCCAGGACCACCAGGGAATGAAATCAGAGTCCGCCCAGGACCACCAGGGAGCCCCCACTAGACCACCAGGTAAGGGCATTATTGTGCACTGTAGGGATGGCACTGTGCCCATGTATGATGCCTGCCAGTGCCATCCCTAACAGTGCTTGTTGCACCTGTGCCCACCACTGCCACCTATAAGTGCCCACCTGTGCCCACCCGTGTCACCTATCAGTGCCCACCCGTGTCACCTATCAGTGCCCACCTGTGCCACCTAAAAGTGCCCACCTGTGTCACCTAAACGTGCCACCTATCAGTGCCCATCAGTGCCCAGTGCCACTTATCAGTGCCGCCTAGGAGTGTCCATCAGTGCCGCATATCAGTGCCACGTATCAGTGCCCGTCAGTGTTGCTTGTCAGTGCCGCCCATCAGTGCTGTATATGTGCCCCATCATCAGTGCAACCTTATCAGTGCCACCTCATCAGTGCCAATCTGTACTGCCTCATCAGTGCCCGTCAGTGTAGCCTCATCAGTGCCCATCAGTGTAGCCACATCAGTGCCCGTCAGTGAAGGAGAAAATGTACTTTATACAAATTTTTGTGACAGAAACAAAGAAAAATGTTTTTTTTTTCAAAATTTTCAGTCTTTTTTTTCTATAGCGCAAAAAATAAAAACCGCAGGGGTGATCAAATACCACCAAAAGAAAGCTCTATTTGTGGGAACAAAATGACAAAAAGTTTGTTTGGGTACAATGTCGCACGACCGCGCAATTCTCATTCAAATCGCAACAGCACTGAAAGCTGAAAATTGGTCTGGTAGGGAAGTGTTCTAAGTGCATGGTATTGAAGTGGTTAAATACCCGGGATCAGCCCAGCTGGTGAGGAGTTGTCAGGTGGAAGAGCTGGAGTAGGGAGAGTGCGGAGCCTGTCGGGGCCTTTGAGGGAGCTCTCCAGTCTGGTGGGTGACCTTGGGCATGGGCTTGGGTGCAGTCGGGACCACTTCCAAGAAAAAGTGGGGAGGTCCTGGACCGGAGGCACAAGAGAGAGCAAGGAGAGGACAGAGCAAAACTAAGAATCTCCAGGGAAAAGAACCACTGGTTGCAGCCAGGAGGGCTAGTGAGTGAAAGGCACAGTTGAGAGGGCTGAGGAGGCACACCTGGGAGGACTGGGAGAGTGCAGCCGGCCATGGGTGCAGAACCAGGAGAGAGGACTGTGGTGTCATGGGCGGCGGTGGAGTCATGGCTCAGTGGAGTCGGGCAGCTGCAACCAGGGGGGCTGGCAGGGCCTGAGGAGGGTTGACTGGGATAGTAGCCACACGTGGGACAGCTAGTATCTGAACTTTCTTTACGCTATAGGGGCCCGCGGTCCCTGCCTCCAAAGGGCAATCCACCAAGGCCTGGCTGAGTTAGTGTCAGGCCTAACCAATTATGTGCTAGCTGATCCTGGGAGCTCAAGCAAGAGAAGTGCTGGAGGAGCTGAGGAGTAATGATCTGCAGCAAGTGTAGTGCTCGAGGCGTTGAGGAGAAACAGTTTGAAGCAAGAGTTGTGCTGCAGTGAAGACTGAAGTGTATATAGCGGTCCCAATCAATGTTCTAAGAATTCAACTGAGTATCCCATATTCTCCTTACCCCATTCAAGTTCAATCCCCTCAATAAAACAAAAAAAAAGCAAAGTTCATGGACTGTTCTATGTCTCTGTGTGTCTGAGAGATGAATGCCAGGCTGGGCAAGGTGATAGGTGAACCACTACATTCAGCAGCCCCTGCAAGGGTACCGCTACATTTGGTGGCTGGTCTGGGATCACTTGTTCACTGTTAACCTGCTAGCTGTTACCCCTAGCAACCAAAGTTGATCGAGCCGGGGAACTGTGCTTTGTTCCACCATCAGTTGAAGAATTAAACTTTGGGTGAGGACTTATGTGCTCTGCTGCTATTCAGTGCTACAGTAACAAGTGCTGTCGTCCATAGCAACCAGCGGGAGCTATCTTCAACTCTATTATTGTACTTACACTTTAAGCTCAATTTTATTGCTCCCTGCTCACCCAGTTGCCCCAACTGTGGCTGGGATGGACACCTGCAAAGCCTGCAACTCAGGAACTGTTTTACCATGTGTTGTCACCCGTGCCAACCATGGCGGGCAATCGCACCCATGGATTACAAATACATCCAGCGATCCACTAGAGCTGGATGTCTTGAGTTGGATTACAAACATGTCCAGCAATCTGTTAATGCTGGGCATCCTATACTTTTGCTTCAAAATCTTGCTTTGAACGGTAAAGTGTGCCTGGAAGTGTCTACTGTTGCCTGGGGGGGTCAGGGTGAGCCCGCGGTTGCCTGCGGGTGGGACTATGCTAAAAAGTGTTTCCTTCCGTGAGGAATGGTTTACAAACTTTATTGTTGCTTCCGGCAACCACCGGGGAAGTCAGTGGTCATCTACTTCTAGTTGCGTGGGCACATTCGGTGCCAAGCGACACGCGTGGACAAGTCCTGCTAGATACAGTGTGCCTGCAAACTACAGTTCATCTAACATGGGGTAACAGCAGCACATCCAGGGAATAGCCTGCATATCATTTCTGCAGACGCCAGTCTGTCTGGAAACAAGGGGTGGTGCCATGCCCTGGAGGAGACTCAGCGTTCCTTGCTAGTAGCAGACACACCACGAGGCAGAGGAGCAAGATGGTGGAGAGTGGTCGCATACTCCCAGCGCTGACTTGGTTGCCTGAATTGCAGGAGCTGACACCGGGGATTCGCCCTCGGGATGATCGAGGGGATGTAGTGGCTCTGCCTGTTGTGTCCAGAGTGCCAGATACTGACCACGGTGAGCAGTGCCTGGATCCGGTGCGGTCATTGTGGCGAACCACTCACTCTGCTTGCATCCAGCCAGCAGGAGCCACAATACTACCATGTGGACCTGCATTCAGGACTTTGTAAAGTACAGCTGCGGACATCCCAGAAGGCCGGAATGGACCCGAAGTCATCTCCGAAAGGTGGAGTGGAGTATGAGCCTGGTGACTCCCCTGCGAACATCAGTGACATGAGGGACGAGGAGTCTGCCATGACCTGGTTGGGGACCTGGTAACTGTAAGTACTGCCCAGCAGGAACCAGATAAAGTCCCTGAAATGACGGCCACCTTTGTGTCATAGCCATCCCTCTCTGGAAGGAGCCAGTGGGAAGAGGGGAGTGGGACTTTAATTGAAGAACACAAGGAATACACAATAAACTGATGGAGATGTTCACAGAAATTTAATTTGTTTAAATTTAAAACACTCATATGATGGTGATACACCGTCGGAGCCCCACATCCACCTGGGGTGATGCCAACTGTAGGTTGCTGCCATCATGCCTCCTGTCACAGCTCCTGGCCCTGATGGCCCTGGAGGGGCCTTTGGCTCCGACGGTGTATCACCATCATATGAGTGTTGTAAGTTGCATGCGCAGTTTGTGGAAGGTTTCATACCGCCCCCCATGTTTTCATCTTGTCAATGGCTGATCCTATATTAATCTTTTTTTAGACACACCATGAGCCTGCTCCTGACGAGTGGCTCAAAGCCTCAAAACGTACGTAGAGCTAAAAGCTGCCGTGGGTTCAGGTTTCTATGTATTTTATACAACCAACCTCAATAGGAACAATGAGGTCCTTGGCCATGCAGACCTGTCTGTTTATATATATCTACCAGTCTGTATATTAAATACCTGATGGATGAGGGCAATGTACTGAGCTTACCACATTTATATCTATTGTTATGAATTTGTATTATCATTTATGATTGATATTTTATCATGTAATGTTTGTGATTATATGCATCAGTATATTTATATCCACAAATTAAATTTCTGTGAACATCTCCATCAGTTTATTGTGTATCCCTCGTGTGCTTCAATTAAAGTCCCACTCCCCTCTTCCCAAATCTTGCAACACTGCAAAATTTGTTTCCTTTACAAGTCAGGGATGGAAGTGGACGGCCTTACCAGGCCATGGCTTCATTTAATGTCCCAATTTTCTTCCCCCATTTATTTCCTTTTCCCCTTTATACACCCCCATCAGTTACAGTCAACTTTTTGTCCGAAAACCTTCCACTACCCAACTCAGAGCAGCTGAATACAGGCAGTGGGTGCAGAGGTCCCCTGATGCCTGTGTCCTGTCCGGGAAAGGAAAACCAAGGGAGCTGCCCCGATTTTTCCGGTTCCAACGGGAAGTTCAGTGAAGGGTTGCTCTGGAGTGGGGTCTGGACTTTCTCTATGTCCCTCCAGAAGCCATGGACATCATTAAGAACTCACAGGGAGATTGGGAGGATGACCCGGTTTGGGAGTAACTACACGTCCCTAAGCTGCTGCTGATCCCATAGTGTGAGGAGACCTGGACCTGCTTTGAGGGCATTTGGAAGGAATGGCGGCTGGAGAGGTCTATCTACGAAGACAGAATGATGGTTGTCAAGGTGGGACAGTCTACAAAAAGTCACTCTGTCTCCATCAGCGAGGAAGGGTACAGCAGGAAGAGATTGCCTGGCCCATACTTTTATGCTTGAGTGGACTGTTGGAGGTACAGCCATCATAAAAGTGAGCACATGGACTGCTGGAGAGTTGCAGAGTGAATGAGTTTCCTTTTCCCTGACTTTGCAGGACCAGACCGGCCTGCCACCCTGTTGTGCCCAATGAATGGACCCTCCTCTATTGCAAGGACACTTAGGGTGGGGTCTATTCCTTGAACTAACTCCTTAAGGAGCCTGTTTGTTCGGGAAGGGGCCCCTCCCATCAGGAACTCCGAAGAAGACTGTTGCTTCTTTTGCTGTGTTTTTCTCCCTTTAATGTTCTGTCAGCAGGCTATAACCCCTTCCTGACAGAACTACAGGTGAAAATGTATTTTGAAGTGACCCATGTGTTTTATTGCTGTTAATGTTCCTGTCAGCAGGTTTATAACCCCCTCCTAACAGAAAGTTTGTAAAGTGTACAGGTAGCTGGTAGGATAGGATGCTTGTTGTGTTGTTTTCACAGGACTCCTTCGGATGGGAGGCTGTCTATCTATCTCTGGCTGAAGCTATGGATCCTGTGGACAGAGGGTTTCCCTTGAGGGGGAGATTCTCTGGTCCATTGTACTTGAATAATTGTTTAGTGGTAGGGATGTTGTAGTTAGGTGTGTAATGTAATGTACCGTATTTTTCGCCGTATAAGACGCACTTTTTCTTCCCCAAAACTGGGGGGGGGGAAAGTTGGTGCGTCTTATACGACGAATAGACAGTTTGCCTCCGCGGAGCGCAATGCCGCCGCGGCCTTAGGAAAGGCCGCGGCTTGGTGATTTGTTAATAAGTTCATGTTACCTGGTCTCTTAGAGGGGGAGTTCCCTTTGGGAGACAGGTGTCCTAGGTATCGAAGTCGGTCTCTATCTATCTGTCGGAGGGTAGGCTTCCTCAGGACACTTTTGTTGTGTTGTTCGTAGGATAGGATGGTCGATGGACATGTGAAATGTTTGAAAGACAATCCTCCCCCAATAT